>CM076573.1:480467045-480633040 GCA_034641835.2 Pinus albicaulis | reverse complement strand
TGAGTTGAAGTACTGATTCTTCCTTCTGATAGTTACTCTTACAAACAAATGTATAACTTCCATGAGATTTCTTATTGAGTCGTGCTCATTTTACATTACATTTTCCTAGTGGTATGGTAAAGCTGCTAATATCTTAATTAAGGTCCTAGCACTCTGGTGTCTAGGGATTACCCCATGCCACCATACTTGATTTGAGTTTCAATAGATTTGAGGGGGAAATAGGCAAAGGAATAAACAAGGCCAAAAAACTATCTGAAATCTTCATCCAAAACAATTAGTTCTTAGGAAGCTGGTGTCCAGTGAATTTCTTGCTGAAATTAGAAATTTGAGCATGCAGAACATCCTGCTTTTGCAGCATAACGTGCTCTCTGGCCCTATACCTCAAACATTTGCAGCATAACATGCTCTTTAGCCCTATACCTCAAACATTTGCAACATTACATGCTCTCTGGCCCTATATCTCAAACATTAGGGCTTTGTGGGGATCTTGCTAAAATTAATCTTGTTGGAAATACATTGAACAATACTATTCCTACATCATTGGAGTATTTAATTCTCTAAACCTCTCCAAAAATCAACTAAGTGGTTAGATTCCAACGAGCCTTTCTTCATTGAAGCACAACTTGCTTGAGTTTTCTAACAATTAGTTGACATGGCCTATGCTAGCGTAACTGATTTACCTGGAAAGAAACCATAACTTTTCTGGAAAACCTAGGCTATGTGTAATCAAAATCAGTTCATATTTCCTGAAGCCATGCCCTTCTTCCAGAAGAAGATTCCATATAAAAACTTATCATTGTGTGTACTGTCGTTGCAGTTGCACTCTTAATTCTTGTTATCATTTCACTTTTGTATAGAATTTCTGATCGAGAGAGTATGGAAGCCCTATCTTGGGATATGAAATCCTTTTACAATCTAAACTTCACTGGTGATGACATTCTCTGTTGCTTGATAGAAGAGAATGTGATTGACAGTGGGGGATATAGAGAGGTATACAGAGGAGAGTTAAGGGATGGAGAACTTATTGTTGTAAAGTAGCTCTAGACCAACAACAATACCACCATGCTTAAACACAACAAAGAGGCACTCAAATATCAACAATTCAAGATGGAGGTTGAAACCTTAGGCTCTATTAGACATAAAAATATAGTGAAACTCTACTGCTACATTTCTAGCACAGATTCACACCTCCTTGTATACAAATACATGAAGAATGGACATTTGTGGGACAGATTGCATCAGACAACCAGCCAATAGTGGATTGGTAGACACATTATAAAATAATGCTTCGAATAGCTCATGGATTGGTTTATTTGCACAATGACTATTTTCTTGCTATTATTCACAGAAATGTCAAATCCGGTAATATACTGTTAGATGAAGATTACGAGCCACGCTTAGTTGATTTCGGAGTTGCAAAAATTTGTCAATCCTGTGGAAGGGGAGACTCTACAACTATTATTGTTGGCGCTCATGGCTACATTCTCCAGGTAATCCATCTTTCATACTTTGTAAAAGGGTTGAACGTAGTAATGTTTTAGAGTAGCCCAAAACAAATGCAATGCTAACAACTTAAAAGACTGAAAGTAACTGATAATATGTGATTGTGGGTTAAAGAGTATGCCTATACTTACAAGTTGAGCAAAAAGAGTGACGTATACAACTTTGGGGTTGTGCTGATGGAGTTTGTGATTGGCAGAAAACCTATAGAGCCAGATTTTGGGGAGAACAAGGACATTGTTCACTAGATTTCTTGTAGAATTTCTACCATAGAAAGCACATTTGAGGTGATAGATAGCAGGATACCTGATATTTACAAGAAGATCATGATTGGGGTGCTTAAAATAGCAGTGCTCTGTACCATACATCTACCTCCCATGAGGCATTTTATGCGAGAAGTAGTGGATTTGTTGTTGGGATTTGATCCATGCTCTGGTTCTTCATATTCAAGTCGATTTTATTTGGAAATGGGCAAGCCGTAAGATTTTATATCCATTATGTAGTTTTATTTGTGAATGCTAGTTGATCGAGATAGCTAACCACAGGTAGCAGTGATGCTTTTGGGGAAGGATGCAGGAGTCTAGTGGAAAAATCAAATTTCTTTGAGCATCCAACGCAATTGTCTTGAAAATTCAAAATTATAGAGCATATTTCATGAGATTTTGGAATTGTTGCTAGAGCCTAGAACTACTGTGAACTGATAATTGGAATGACCTTTTATATGTCATGATTATTTTGGAATTTATGTCTTACGGTGTTTCCTTTGCAACATGTGGTGCAATTTCTAGTTAGAAATGTTCTTAACATCTTTTTCCACTCTCTACATAGACCAGAGAGAGCCCAAGAAATGCATAGATTAAATCAAGATGAGCCAATTTACAACCACAAATTTAAACTCCAGAACATGTTATCATAGGCCAGTTTCATGAAGTCATCAATATGCTTGGAATATATATATATATATATATATATATATATATATATATATATATATATATATATATATATATATATAAAAAGTGTTGATACACTAGAAAAAGAATGTGGTAATGAAACTCCTTGACCATGCACCTTAAACTATTGAGAAAATAAATTGAATTTTTCCCTCAAGATTCAGATACTTGCCATTGGTTGAGAAAATGAAAAACTTACTGTAGCCATAGTCCAATTACATAGGAATAGGAGAACTATTGCAGTATTCTCCAATTGCATGGGAATAAAGACTGATAAGGTTGACGTCAAGGGTTCTTCACATGGGAATAAGTATCACCTCAATTTTGAACTTTGAACATCATCATAAGTTATATGGAAGCAGTGGAGAATTCACAAATCCTAGTCAAGCTCCTGAACAGGAAAAAAAAAATTCATGAAATGCCTTTACTAGGAGGTCAAGGCGGCCTATAAAATTGAATCACACAGATAAAAGAAACAACTGTCTAGCTGATATCTTAGGCAACCCCACAATAGATGACAAATCTTATTGATTACATAACTAATGAGGATCAAACCCATTTAGAAGACCTCAAAAGAGTCAAGACTGACCAAAGGAAGCATGGCCCAAATACCTTTAGCTGAACCTCGTGTTTTAGCTCTTAGTACTCCACCCCCATGCATTTAGTCACCTTTCTTAACCAATGACCTAAATTCATTGGCTACCTATTTTTCTGATACCCCACTTGCCTCCATGATCCAGTAAGCCATGAAAAATAGCTTCTCATCACACATTAACAACAATCACCCTTCAATTTTCAGATTGGATAGCAACCAGTCCCAAAACCCAATAAACATATAAAATGCATTAACTCAAAATCTTGGCACCTTTTTACCCTTCCCTGCATTATGGGCTACTTACTCAGACTTGCATGCCTCCCTATTTCATCCCCGCCATCTTACTCCTTTATATTTTCACCCCTGAAAAATCTATCAACCAAGCCCTGTTTCTTCTTCTCGGCTTCCTACCTACTAGTAAGTACTACTTATCAACCAGCACTATGAAAGCCAGGACCTTAGGGATACCTTTAGCTCAATAGGATCCTTTAGAAGGTGTTCTTGCAAAAGGAGATAATTACTTAATCCAACAAGGCTCAAGAGAATCCAAAA
The DNA here is from genome assembly GCA_034641835.2 of Pinus albicaulis. Lineage (NCBI taxonomy): Eukaryota > Viridiplantae > Streptophyta > Pinopsida > Pinales > Pinaceae > Pinus > Pinus albicaulis. The sequence goes on along the minus strand of CM076573.1, from coordinate 480,629,440 downwards.
ATAAGTTGAGCATACTATCATATCTGAAGCAAGCTTAAAAACACTAAATAAATCCATATGTCAATGGATACAAGAGGACAGCCAGAGGATGGTATCAATGATCAGACTAAGAGACAAATGTTGAAATATCAAGGATCAAGGGAAACACAAAAGGACTGCATTCATGCTGGCAAGAGACCTCAACCTTGAGGTCAAGCAAACCTTGGCAGGCTTTAGCTGCATTGAATAAACAAAAACATGGAATATCAAGATGCAGTAGTCCTGAAAGCCTTCAAACAAGTCATTGAAGCAATAATAGCAGAGCAAGAAAAGAAATCATAGGCCACTTTCTTAGAGAACTACAAAAAGATACTCAGGAATTATTATCATGAGGAGAAAAAATAATGTCTCCTACAACAACTAATTTTTCAACCTTGAAGAAGGAAAATGACTCCCATACTCAACAAGAAGATGGGGATAAACAGTTGACTATCAAAGAGGTGTAGAAGAAGGCCAGTAACAACAATACCCGGTATCTAGCTTTCTAGCAATCAACCCCAGACAGAGCTGCTATGGAGTGTTCTATCATATTTGAAGGGAGAGCCTGGAGATTATAAATCAGTGGATAGAAGAGAAAAGCTAGAGAAGATCATTGCAATTAGACATAGACAGATGATCAAGAAGCAGAGACAGTGGCACTGTCAGATAGAAGGACCATATTCATGCTAACATGAAATCTCACCCTTGAGGTTAAGCAAACCTTGGCAAGGTCTCAACTGCACTTAATCAATACAAACATGAAACATCAGGAAGCATTCCCCAAAGCCCCAAAAACATGTTGTGTAACCAGCTCCAAAAATAGAAGAAAAGAGATATCAACGCCTTAGAAATGAGCCACTTCGAGGGGGCAACCTCCAATACATTACATAAATGAACAATTCTTGGATGATACAAATGAAAAAAACCTCCTTTCTATATATAGGAGTCCATGGGGCCATAATGTAATCCTATTGGGCCACAATGTAATCCTAGCCGACCTAACAATACTAATTTAAGGGCACAATAATAACAAAATGGGGGTTACAAGGGTTCAATAATAACAATAAGGGGGTTACACTAACAATAATAAGGGACTATACTAGTGATATAAGGACCTAACATGCCCCTCTCCCTCAAAAAAGTGTTGTCCTCAATGCTTGAGTAGCTCCGGGTGCTTCTGTATAAAATTCTCATCCTCCCATGTAGAATCTTCAGTGGGTAAGTTCTTCCACTTGATGAGATACTCTGAAATTGATCGATTCCGTAGCTGTCGAGTTCTTGTTTCCATGACCACTTCGGGTTCCAATATTATTTTTCCTTCCCCATCAAGTTCTGTCAATATTGTTTGAACTGGAAGATTTTCACCTATAACCTTTTTTAAGCATGAAACATGGAAAAATGGATGTACTCGCGAAGAAGCAGGAAGCTCCAATTTGTATGCCATAGAACCAATCTTTTGCAACACCTTGTAAGGACCATAGTACTTTGGTGATAATTTATTATCCTTCTTAGCTTGCTTGAGGGACATTTGTTTGTATGGTTGCAGCAGTAAAAATACCCAATCTCCTACATCAAAACTTCTCTCGCTGCGATGTTGATCTGCCTGTTGTTTCATTCGATTTTGTGCCAAATTCAGGTTATCCTTTAAGAGTTGGAGAACTTCTTGCTGATGCTCGATGTGATCTTCCACTGCTTGAACCTGCGAATTTTCTCTTAAATATGATGTGATGGATGGTGGATGATATCCATAAAGTGCCATAAATGGGGTCATTTTTGCTGCAGTATGGAAGGAAGTGTTATACCACCATTTAGCAAGAGGTAACCACTTGACCCATTGTGTTTGTTTATCAGATACAAAACAACGAAGATATCCTTCCAAACATTTATTTACTATCTCAGTTTGACCATCGGATTGAGGATGATAAGATGAGCTATGAGCTAATTGAGTACCCAAACAAGAAAATAACTTCATCCAAAAATTTCCAGTAAAAATGGGATCTCTGTCGCTCACAATAACCCTTGGGTTTCCATGTAGCTTTTGAATTGTGTCCATAAATGTAGTAGCAATTGTGCTTGCTTTAAATGGATGAGATAATGCACAAAAGTGTGCATACTTGGTAAGTCTATCAACTACCACCATGATGACACTCTTTCCTTCGGACTTAGGTAAACCTGTGATAAAATCCATTGAAATCTCCTCCCAGCGTTGACTTGGAATGGATAAAGGTTGTAGAAGTCCTGGGGTCTTAATTGTTTCCACTTTATTCTGCTGGCAAACCAAACATTCCGCCACAAACTTTCGAATATCAGATTTAAGGCCATCCCAACAAAATTCTTTCTTCACCCTGTGGTAAGTTTTTAAAAATCCTGAGTGTCCTCCTAAAGGAGAAGTGTGCAATTCCAGAAGAATATTTTGTTTTAGTTGGGAATTCTTACAAAGATATAAGCGATATTTGTACCATAAGGAATCATTTTCCAACTAAATGTATCAGATGTACTAGGATCTTGCTGCAACTTTTGAATGAGTGTCCATACATCTTTGTCCTTCTTCCATTCATCTCTTGCTTAGGTTATCCAATCTGGTTGGATAATAGAAATGGCACAAAGCAATGCTTCCACCTCTTCATTCTTTCTTGAGAGTGCATCTGCAACAACATTAAGCTTTCCTTTTTTGTAGATTATTTCAAAGTCATAACCCAACATCTTTGTGACCATTTTTGCTGCTCTTCTGAAGATAGTCTTTGTTCCAAAAAGTGTTTAAGACTATCATGATCAGTTTTTACCTTGAAGTGTCTTCCCATTAGGTAAGTTCTTCATTTCTTTAGTGCATGCAGTATTGCTAACATTTCCTTCTCATAAATAGGTTTTTGTAAATACTTTCCTTTGATTGGACGACTTTCAAAAGCAATGGGTCTTCCTTCCTGCATTAAAACCGCACCAATTCCATTTCTTGAGGCATCACATTCCACAATAAAGGTTTTTGTGAAGTCTGGTGTAGCTAAGACCGGTGCTAGGCACATTGCCTCTTTAAGACGTTCAAAGGCCTTAGTTGCTTCAGGAGTCCATGAAAATGCATCTTTCTTCAATAATGTTGTTAGAGGTGCTGCTATTTTCCCATAATTCTTAACAAACTTGCTATAATACCCTGTTAACCCGAGAAATCCTCGCAACTTCTTTATGGTTGTGGGGACTTTCCATTCCTTAATGGCTTTAATTTTGTTAGGGTCTACTTTAACACCCTCGTGAGATACAATATGACCCAAATGTTCCACCTCTTGTACTCCAAAGAAACATTTGGATGTTTTTGCATATAATTGTTTCTCCTGCAATAGTTTGAGCACCCTGTCAACATGTTCAACATGATCCTTCCAAGACCTGTTGTAGATTGGTATATCATCAAAAAATACTAGCACAAATTTTCTAAGGAAGGGTTTGAAAATGGAATTCATCAACCCTTGAAATGTAGAAGGTGCATTGGTAAGGCCAAAAGGCATGACCAAGAATTCATAATGACCCTCATGAGTTCGAAATGCTGTTTTTGGAATATCTTCAGTCTTCATTCTAATTTGATGATATCCTGAACGAAGATCCAACTTGGTCAAATAAATTGCTCCATGTAATTCATCCAATAATTCATCAATCACAGGAATGGGAAATTTATCTTTAATGGTGAGCTTATTGAGCTCCCTATAATCCGAACACATTCACCATGATCCATCCTTCTTGTGTACCAATACTACAGGAGCAGAGAAAGAACTTTGACTAGGTTGAATTATACCCGCCTCTAACATTTCTGCAATCATACGTTCAATTTAGCTCTTTTGGAAGTAAGGATATCTATAAGGCCTGATTTTTGGAGGAACACTTCCTGGAATCAAATGAATAGCATGATCATGATCACGAATAGGTGGGAGTCCTTTGGGAGTTTCAAACACCTTGGAATGATTGTCCAAGACTTGTTGGAGATCTGCAGAAATAGATGATTTTGATTTTGGAACTTCTAGTGAGCATAATTGTGCAATTACGCCTCATTGTTCTTTTTTTAGAAGCTTTTTCATGACATTAGAGCTTATTATCATTCCCGGCTTCCCTTAAATACCCCGTAATTCGACTTCCTTTCCTTCTAAGAAAAATTTCAAGAAAAGTTCTTGAAAATTAAAAGCTACCGTCCCCAAAGATTGTAACCATTGTACTCCTAGTACAACATCAGCACCTCCCATAGGAATGGAAAGCATTGGACTAGTCAATACATATTCCCCCATGGTTGGCTTAATATTATGGCATTTTCCAGAGAAATTTATAGTTCCTCCATTTGCAACCATCACTTGACATTCTGGTGCTGGGTATAGGAAACAATTTAATTCCTTGGCTACCTTACAATGAATAAAATTATGGGTGCTACCTGAATCAATCAAAACTATTACCTTTTTCTTCTTGATTTTTCCTCGTATCTTGAGAGTTTGAGGAGTGGTAATTCCTGCCAGTGCATTACACGATATGGTCGGATTCATTTCTTCCTTTTCTAGGGTTGGTTCCTGGTGTATATCCTCTTCTTGTTCATTTTCTTCTTCCTCTTCACAATCTATGTAAAATAATTTCTTCTCAGCACACTTATGACCTTTAGTGTATTTGCTATCACAACTGTAGCAAAGCCCTTTTTGCTCTTTTTTCTTCCAATTGTTGTGGTGTCAACCTTGTAGGTTGTGGAAATCTAGGCGTAGCAACACTTCCTTCTTTATAGAATTGAGTGGTAGGCTTCCTTGTCGCCATAATTTTACATTCAACTTTTCTTGCCAACCTGAATGCCTTCTCCAATGAATCAGGTTCCAAAACGCGAACTTCATGTTGGATGTTATCCTTCAAAGTGCCTAGGAAGAGATCAATCCTGTGTTCCTCTGTAAGATCAGTTACCCTTATATTCAATTTTTGGAAGTCCTCAATGTGCTGCCCCACTAAACCCTTTTGTTAGAGATTTATCAATTGGGTAAAGAAGGTGTTGCTCTTTGTATCCTCATAATGTGCTATCATTTCCTCCGTAAAAATTGACCAAGTGACAATTTTTTTACGGGAGCAAAGCCATTGATACCATACAAATGTATTTTGTTCTAAATGTAAAGTTGCAATGCGTACCTTTTGTGTGTTTTGCACGTTATGGAGATCAAATATTGCTCCATCTGTAGTATCCATGTTACAGGATCCTTTCCATCAAACTTCCTCATATCCATTTTTGGAATATGGTGGTTCTTCCCGCCAACATTAGAGGTTATGAAATCACGATTAACATTTATTTTGTTCTCATCATGAGTTTCCTCTACTATCTTTTCACCATTAAGAAACATTTCTTGTATCAAATTTCCCAAACTTTCGATGTCTACTTTTAGATCTTTCTTCATGTTTTCCATGTTGTCTTTCATTTTTTCATCAATCTTAGCTTCCATGTCATCCATCTTAGCTTCCATGCCCACTTCCATGCCATCCATCTTAGCTTCCAAACCATTAATTTTAGCTTCCACGCCTTTCTTCAAACCATCCATCTTAGTTTCCACGCCCTTCTTCAAAACTTCCATTTCATTTTTTGTTGTTCCTTGCGAGAGCGAAATTTGTTGCACTTGCTCTTGTAATTTTGATATGTCATGTTGCCATTCTTCGTCTTCATGAGTCATAGTAGAGCCTTCTAAAGGCTTAATGGGTGTTGAATTCTTTTTAGGGGCCATTTTAGACTCCAATATTGATATCTATTCTACAATAGGCCCTTGCAATCAATTCAAATTGATTCTTCAAAAAAGACTTATGCAATTCGGAAAAAAAAATACACACCTTTTACTTGCTTTGAGGAGCTCGATATTGAAATTGTATTATCTTTGTGATTGCGGATCTTCAATATCTAAAATTCAGCACTGAAGTATCCCTCTGAATTCTCTTTTGAATGCCACAGGTCTGACCTGATTTGGATTCTCCAAGACAAAGTTGTGTCCAATCTCCCACAATGACCTAATTATGGACTGGTTCAGTAGAGCGAACTTGTACGACTAGCCACGTGTCACTGTTTCGTCCTTTGTCTCTGAAATTGATAGCCAAGAAACTACAGTCTATGTACTTGTGAACACTTTTTATGGCACTCCAATCTGATGCCCAGAGAGAGAGTTATTGAACTTTTCCCACGATCACCTCTTTGCGATGAAATTCAGGAGCCTAAAAAAGAACTACCTTCCACAGATCATATCTCCAAAAATATGGCGAACCAAGCTCTGAAATTATTGGACGAATTTCCTCAGGATTTCAGCTTCGCACCATATGAATTTCAGATTCTGAACCTTCGTAGAAAATTTTTTATAGCGAAAATTCCACGATGACCTGTTTAGGAGCCTGAAAAAAAACCTAACTTCCACAGATCATATCTCCGAAAATATTGCGAACCAAGCTCTGAAATTTTTAGACAAACTTCCTCAAGATTTCAGCTTCGCACCCTAAAAATTTCAGCTTCTGAAGCTTCGTAGAAAAAAAGTTATAGCGAAAATTCCACGATGACCTGTTTGGAGCAGCGAAACCCTAGAATCCAAAGCTCCGATACCAAATGTTGTGTAACCAGCTCCAAAAATAGAAGAAAAGAGATATGAACGCCTTAGAAATAAGCTACTTCGAGGGGGAAACCTCCAATACATTACATAAATGAACAATTCTTGGATGATACAAATGAACAAAACCTCCTTTCTATATATAGGAGTCCATGGGGCCATAATGTAATCCTAGTGAGCCACAATGTAATCCTAGCCGACCTAACAATACTAATTTAAGGGCACAATAATAATAAAATGGGGGTTACAAGGGTTCAATAATAACAATAAGGGGGTTACACTAACAATAATAAGGGACTATACTAGTGATACAGGGACCTAACAAAACAAGTCATAGAAGCTATTACAACAGAGCCTGTAATGAGATAGAGACAGCCTCTAAGAACTAAAACATCCAATATGGAAATTTAATAATGAGGAGAAAAACTTCAGCAATAGTGTATTTTACATCAATCGACTTTGCACGCTTGGAGATGGAGATTGCCTCCATAAGTCTACAAGAAAATGAGCCAAAGTAGCTGACCGCCAATGCCAATCGAAATGAAGGCTAACAACAGTAATACCCCAGGCCAGCTTACCAACAAGCAGCAAACAATGACATGAAATTGATCAAGGTTTAATTTTTGTTTGGAGATAACCAGGGCCACACAATAAATATTTAGTAAAGCATTTTGTTATGTTTAAGAAAAAGTTTCAAGTAGAAAAATTTGTATGCAAAGAAAACGAGGGGTAAAATATTCTCAATGACTATCTATATAGAATAGCTACCCCCTACAGACTCCCTGACAACCCAACATTGGGGTAGTTTTGTAAATATATGGTAATTATAATGTCAATATAATGAAAACATTTTTCCACCAAAAAAAAAACATACCAGCAGGACACACCACAAACTTGACATGATTAATGAATTCTATGAGAGGATATTTTATGCCACCTAGGTTAACATGCCCACAAAACATTGCCCTTTTTTATATGAATATAAAACTTCTCCCCATTCAAAAAGACCATTACTAATTTTAGCTTTGGTTAATTCTGATGATGAATGAGGGGCCGACTAATACATGCTTGTCTTTGTAATCTCAATCTGTCATTAAGGATACATAATAGTTTTTATCACCATCGAAAGGTAGCTTTGAAGCATATGGTTTGTGCACAATATAGCGACACATGGGTCAAAGCTTGAAGGCGATTAGGTGCATCTTGGAAGTTGGATGATTTCAGATTACAAAAGAACGAAATGCCATCTCAAACACAAGGTTTGTTGGGGTTCTGTTATTTTAAAATCAATAGCAACATTTGAATTGTTTCAGAAGCCAATGGAGGGTCCAAACAAAATTCTGATGTACGGTGTGCAAGAGAAGAGATCTCAGATATAAAATAGTTCAAGTCATAAACAAGCTTAAGATGTCCACAATTTTGTACATCTCCGAGACCGTTTCTTTCAAATATGCTACTACAGGGCTTCAAGATTACTGTATAGCATTATTATCACTATGATGTGTCTGAGTGTCACTTTTTTTTCACCCTATTGATTTTTCATGGTCAATCTGCCACACGATGGAGTTCTGAGCTAGTTTTATACCATGTCTTCAATTTAATAAAAATATAACTTACTGTTTGTGAACCAACTATATATGGTGGGTTGTGGATGCATGTTTAAAAGCCTACACATCTATACTCCATTTTATGGCATCTGCATTGTTTAGATGCACTAAACTCTTAGACATAATTTAACCATTGTGATTGCGGAAATTGTTAATAAGCATTATACATGATTAATTGTGCAATCATAAAGTCTGTTCCAAGTGCCTCCTGTATTAACAATTTATATACTAAACTTTATTGTATTTGTAAGACACTGAAGTACTCAGAATCATTTATTGACATTTTCTTTGGTTGTATTGAAAATTGTTGGAATACAACTGGTTAAATGGAAGGCAGTCTCATCTGATTCTTGTTGTTTTATTGGATATGTTGTGATTTTCTTTGATTGGTTCTGATTTTGCTATATAGTTGCTGAGTTTATATTACTTTTTTAAATTTCAAATGCGCAGGCTTCCTCAGATGTTAAAGTGGAAAAGGTAAGAAATGAAATTGAGAAACAAGAAGATGAATCTGAGGAAGAATTCAAGCAATCCCTTGATTCTTTCAAGGAACAAGCTTCCAGAATGCAGACAATTTCAAAAGACTGTCTATGCTGAAAAGGCAAAGATAGTGTTAAAGGATACGACAAAGTAGTTGAAACTACAGTCAGAAAATATGAGAGCAGTTTTAACTTCAACTGCGGAGGAAATACATGTAAAGGGAAAATAAAATTTGTCAATTTGGGTTGAAAATGTTCCTAAGACTGTGAAGGATGTAGCTGAAACTGCTTTTGGTGTTCACCCAGATGATCTTAAAAACCAGTCTAAAGTTCATGACTTTTTCCTTGGTATTCCATATGGTAAGGGTGCTAATTTTTTCTCTATTATGGTGTTTATGTTTATGATATTCATTTTCCAATTAGCACTACAATCTTGCTATGGCAGATATGATATTGAAATGAGAATGCAATAAACATTACACAACAATAATACTTGGAAGTATCATTCTGAGCAAGAAAACTATGAGAGCTCTTTTTTGTTTCTATAAAATCAGTTGTTGCAACTGTTCACGTGATGCAAGTGCAATTCCTTTTGTTGGGGGTTTTCTTTCATTTCTCATAACTGGAAGCATTCCTGCTGTTCGTTTTGGAGTCATCCTAGGTGGGATACACTTAGCTGTGAGCATTTCAAGCCTTAAGGCTTGAAAGAAGGGTGATTCATCCAGTCCCTTTGTGAAAGGACAAGTTGTTTAGAGACCTCTCTAATAACAACCTTATTTTTTCCATTTGTTTTAAGCTTGATAGTAACAAAATTTTGACTCTTTATATCATGGCCAATAGAATGCTAGATTTGAAAATGGACATATAAGCTAGTTAATATGTTAGTGACATGTGACTATATTAATATTATTATATTGAGGCTAGGGGTTAGGTAGTTAAATCCATTGTTGGAATGATTTTTATTGGAAAAAAATTACCAAGGGTCAGGGTATTGGTACATAGGATAATTGGTGAAAATATTGGCAAATCGACAAACTGTGGCAAGCATTAAAAATTAGAAGACATTTATTTTTCTCAAAACTGAAAGAGGATTAATGTCATTCTCATCTCTCTTCAATTTTATACGCAGGAGATAAGTAATTTAAAGAATGATATGAAATGTTGAACCTTTATTTGCTGGTGAAGAAACCTTTACTTTGCCTTTTAAGAAGTTGCTGATTATGAAGCCCTACTGTAGGATGAAGAGAAACTCTTCCTAAGACTACTCCTGTTGTAAGAGGTTCATACTTGATGAAGTAAGAATTTTGATAACAAATGATGACTTTCTTTACTGTTTGACTACTCTTATATCAAAAGAATTCCGCGAATGTTTTGAAGAGAATGCCACTGAGTATAGATTTAAATTCTACTTCTCATACTTAATAAAACATCTTTAGGAGACATGGCAGCTTCATCAATCTAGAGGTAGGCTTGGCTGGGACTTCAAGTAAGCGAATAAGCTACCAACAATTGGTCCAATTCCAAGAATTGAAATTTAGTCAAGATCTGTTCATAATAATTAAGAAAACATACCTCTAAAATTTGCATTGTCAATTTCTGGAGAACAACGATTTTCATATTATTGACTCATTACTATATGAAAACTAGCATCTGCAAATTTGGTTCAAAATGCAAGTTCCACCATCCAAATATAGGTTGGAAACCTTAAAATCAGAGGATAATGTTGATGGAAGTGAGGTACTCAAGTCAGTCTGTGTTTTCATCCATTATTTTTTGTCTTCCATTTAATATGATATGTAATCAGTCCTTAAATTTATATTCTCTCGCCTTTGCAAGTCAAACCTCTTGCTATTTCACTACCAGAGATGCCTGGGAACCTGAGTGCGCTGTAAGATACTCAGTGATGAGTTTTGTGTTTTCATGTTCTACAGTTGTTTCTAATCGGATTATATTTTTTCTTTTAGAACCATTGGTTTACTGAATTTCTTGTTGTAGATCTCAGTTTTTTATCAAGAGAGGTATTTGCAAGTATATGGTGCCAAGTGTAAGTTTGATCTTCCAAAGCACAAAGGGGAATCTTTAAAAATATTAGAGCACAAAGGGGATGGGGATGCTGCTGTAACTGTAGGAACATAGGAACAAGGGGTTTCTGGAGTTGTAAATGGAAAAACAATGGTCACACCTATAAAGCTTGCTATCATGCACAATTCCAAGGGCTTACCAATTAGACCTATGATTATTTGTTTGGATTTATCTATTGCTTAATGTATGGATAAAGGAGTCTGTCATTAGTAATTGCGAATTAAATTTTTGTCATTTCAAAGTCACTTTGAGTTACTGTTTTATATGGTTATTAGTGTTCTAGATCTCTCCAATGATGAAAACCTAGGTTGGACTTCCCTTATGTGTTCTTCTTGATGTAATTCATTGGAATCTGGTTGGCTTCATTGCCTTCTGTGTCTATACTTGTGGTTTTGTATTGAGATTTTTTGGGTTTGCTGTCAGTGTTTTTCACTTCTAAGAATACTTTGGTTTTGCTTTGCTCTAATTATGTGTTGACCATTTTTTAAAAATCAATGCCTATTATACAATTTCAAGGACTTCCATAACTCCTCACATAATTCTTTAAAGGGTGCTAACTCATTGGAAGAGCACCTGCCATGCAGGAGGTTGGTGGTTCGATTCCACTGTACCCTAACATGAATTATTCAATGATATTGTTAATTTTTTTAATTAAATATTTTTATATTGATTTATTTTAATGGCGAGATATTTATATTGTCTCTACAGAGACAATAGATTGGATTAAATACATTGTCTCTATAAAGACAATATGTCTTTCATTCCAACTATTGTCTTTGGAAAGACAAAAATGAAATTGTCTCAACTTAAGACAATTTACCCAAAAATTTTCTTAAAACCCCCCTTTGTGTTGTAGTGCAACTATTGTCTCTAGAGAGACAAAAATGAAGACAAAAATGCTTGTGTTATATATTTTCTTTATAGAGACAATATTCTAAGAAAATTTAATTTTACGACGATTTAATTTGAGACACCCGCTTAAAGACAATATTTAAGACAATACACAAGTTTTCTTTTGTCTCAAATTAAGACAATTTACTCAAAAATTGTCTTAAATATTGTCTTAAAACCCCCCTTTATGTTGTAGTGTATGTTATCAAACGCTATACTGTTTCGGATTCTGAGCCTTACTCATGATAAATTTATGGTTAATTATATTTGAAATGAAAGGCCTAACCATTTCTTAATAGATTTAGCGCATACTATTTAAAACATATAAATTTTGTTCAGTATAAATTTGTCATAATTTCTATTTATTATTTTATTTTTCTTTCACTATAAATTTGTCATAATTTATGTTTATTTATATAAATATTATATTTTTATTTATCTCTCATTATAATGTTTATTTATATAACAATTATATTTTTATTTATCTCTCACTATAAATTTGTCATAATTTCTATTTATTTGTAAAAATATTATATTTTTATTTATCTTTTTTTAATGACACAAATCAATTATGAAAAATCACTTTTTACTCTAAATCAAGCATCATCATAAACCAATACCTGCTAACTACACATAATATTGATTGATCTTCTTACTATGATACGTGCATGTTCTAACTTTCTTTATAGTGTTTTTCAAATGCAAGAACGTTTAATGCTCATTTTGCACAATAACTTATATATATTCTTCATTGTTTTTCAATTGCAAGCGCACTTAGCGAATGCTTGGAGAGAAATATTATATTGTATGCAAACTTATTTATATTCTTAATTGTTTTTCAACTGCAGGAGCATTTACTGAATGCTTAGAGTGGAATCCTATATTGTACGTTAACTCATATATAGTCTTCATTTTTTGCAATTACAAGAGCATTTAGTGAATTGTTGGAGAGGAACCTTATGGAATGGTACTAATGAAGTGTTAAAGGTTGACTGAGAGGATCACAACGTGAGAAACTCCAATAACCACAATGATGAGCAATAGTGAAAATAGTAGGATCCTCCAATGACCATAATGATAGGAGCTAAAAATCAATCAGACACATAATAACCTTTAAAATAGATTTATATTTATTTTGACAAACTTTGAAATTGTTATAAATTCAACTTTCACGGCAAGTTTAATACTAAGTTTATTTCCTATTTGGAAGTTTAATGCTAAGTTTATTTTCTCCTGATTTATCCAATATTCCAGTCTTTATAAAAGTAGAAATGAGACTGATTAAAAAAAATCGTTGACAATGTAATATAGGTTTTATAAAATTTGAATTGATAATGTTCAAACATGATCAAATAAAGTTAAGCATTGGTTTCATTAAAGTGAAATAATATTACTATTAACATCAAATAAAGTAAAATAAAGTTAGCTACAGTCAAATTATAATACTCAGTGTTCCCATATTAACTTTAGAACGATAACGAAAATTTTGAAAACAATAAAATTGATGCCCGGTTGGCTCTGAATTTGATTTTATTTGAATTTTAGTTCCTTACTCAGAATTCCCATGTTAACTTTAGAGCGACAACGATAATTTTGAAAACAGTAAAATTGATACCTGGTTGGCTCTGAATTTGATTTAATTTGAATTTTAGTTCTTCTCGCCGCATGGATTCGAATAGTATGAGCTCCCTTTTTTTAAATCAACTTTTTTCTAGATTTACCATTTGTCTAAAAAAAAAAAAAAATACCCCTTCGAATATTATGAGCTCTCTTTTGTATTTTTTTTTTAAATAATTAGAATATTATAATTATGTTATTGTGTAAAAGTCTTAAACACAAGTATAAAATCTAATTTACAAGGCCAAAATTTAGCCAACATAGAAACATATATATAAATTCTAGATACCATATAAAAGATAGTACAAAATGATAACGAATAATGCAAAAAAAATTAATAGAGAAGGAAAGAGAGGAACCAAAATCCTTATTGGATGAATGGGCCAAACTAGACATGTAGGTTTATAATGTGAAGGCCTAAGCCTCCTTCAAGCTCTTATAATTGCAATCAATGAATATCTAGCTACAAATCAACCTATGCCAAGAATCACAAACTGGACCCTTTTCACAAATTGATGGAGTCAATAACCTATTAATCCCATTATAAAATAATCCCGTAGCTATTTGTTTATGCTAGAAGTCAATTCATTTATATAGCAATTCAAGTTCACCAACAATCCCTCTTTGAATCCCCTTTAGAAATGGGTTATCAAATTCCGTTTAGATATTATGATTTTCATCATCTCCACTTTAGTAGCAACACATGGTTCCTCTATAGCCAAGGAACAAATGTAGTCTGTTGTTCTCTACTTGTGTTAGGTATTTCATAGCCAAGGAACAACAAAACCTATCGACTTGAACATTTAATCGTTCCACAAAAATTTCAAATATTGACCCCACCAATACCAACCCATGAGACATCTAACTCAAAAATTAAGTGAAAGGGGAGTCCGACATTTTTTGTTAATGTTGATTGTTCAAAGCGAATGATGCTCTTGCATTAGATATCCTTCGTAAGAAAACTAGAATAATCTAGCTTATCTATAAATTGTCATGGATCTTCCACAAGAATGATTCATCACAACAAATATTGACATATTTTGAAATCTTAAATTATATGTTTACTTCTGTAAATCCCGCATTAATTATTATTAACATAGTGCTTGAATTTATGAAATAAATGAAATTTGAAAATGGAAGAACAAGTAAATAAACACACCCATCCACATAAATTAATAGATAATGTATCATGGGAAACTCAAATCAAATGAAAACCCAACTACAAGGTCAGTCTTATGCTCTTCTAAACTATGGAAAGTAACATGTTAAATATTCCTTTCATTATATTCCTTTCAATGTTACAATATATATATGTGTGTGTGTGTGTGTGTTTGTGTGTTGAAGCATTCATAAACCCAAATCCATAACCCTGGATTAGAACATAACTGTAGTTCCCTTGTTCGAATCTACAAAATATCATGGGAAGAAAACCATCATGCCCAAAACCATATGTAAAACCCATGCACAAAACCATGGGTAGGTATGCCCACCATATTTGGGTTCGCCCCTCATCCTTGGGTCTGCCCAACTATTATTGGGTTCACATAAAAAAATTCCCAGGGCATTGCCCCAGATCCTAGCAGTAGGGGGGTTGTTGGCCCCACTACGCCCGACGCAATGTATAGTGCATGAGGCTAGTCATGAAAAGAAAAAAACACACACCCAATAATAAAAATATCACCAAATACTTAAGAATTTACATATTAGGGACTAGTAATATTTTCCAAGGTTTCTAAACTTTAATAAATTTTCATCCTTAAAAAATTCCATGAAGACAATTCCTCCAATTGTATTCATCGAGAAAGTCTCAAGATAGAAAAAAAATCCTATAGTGATCCTTTTTGGAAAACCAACTCATGCAAACTAAACTACAAACTCTTTGTGTGATAAATCCACTACAGATGAACCGACACCCCTTCAACAATCTGCAATGCATCCTCTCATCTGTTGTTTTTCTATTAAACTATTTACTCTATATAATCTTCAACTCAAGTCTTCTAGTGAACTATCTTTACTAATATTTCCTCGTCTTATTTACCTAACTTAGTCAACCATGATTCCTTTCACTTTTTCATGGTGCCTACCTTTCCTCAGTTTCTTCATGAAATTTATATAGGTGATCTTGTAGGCGTTATCAAATATACTCATGCTTGAAAAGTTTCCAATAAATATATCTTGTAAATGTTATCAAAACATTTCCTCAGAAGCTTTCATGGACCAATCTTCTTATTCTTGAGTTTGATGTATATTCCTCTATTAATTCTATCTTTCCTCAAATGTGTTAATAACATATATCCTTATTCGAAAGCCTTCAATATCCTTCCAAAATATTCTCTCATCTTGTAGGAATTATAAAAAAGATTCTGTCATTGAAATTTTCCAACAAATCTAGATTGTAAATGTTATAAAAAAAATTCCCTTAGAAGCTTGCATGGACCAATCTTCCTATTCTTATACTTGAGTTTGTTGTATGTTCCTCTACTTAATCTGTCTTTCCTTAAATATGCCAATACCATCTAGCCTTATTTAAACACCTTCTATATCCTTCCAAAATTTTCCCTCATCTTCTAGTTGTCATTATTCTATGGATTTCATACATACTCATTACAATTTTATGCAGTAGTGCTCCTTTTAATATAAATTTAAAGAAACTTGACCAATTCCACAATTCCCTTTGGAGACCTTAATAAACTGTCTAAAATTGAATGCTACTCATCGAATTATTGTAAGAAAATTTAGCTTGAGGTAAGGCGAAATCCCATTGACCTAGTTTGTCTCTATTCAAATTTATCAACAAATTTCTAAGACTATGATTAACCACCTCTATTCCCATTGACCTAGTTTCTCTCCAATAAAACTTTTCAATAGATTTCCAATACTCTAGTTAACCACTATTTTTCCATCTCTTTATGGATGATACACTAATCTAAATTTCACTTGAAACATGTCCTATGCCAAAAAATTCTCCAAAAATGTTTGAGGAATATAATTTTTTTATTTGAAGTGATACTCTTAGGTTGTCCATGCAACCTCACAACGTATTAGAATACAACATGGCATATGAGTAGTGTCATTAGTCTTCTTGCATAGCAAAAAGTATAACATTTTGGAAAATCTATCCATTATTTAGTACTGCAGCTTTATCACTTTATTAGGCAAGGTTACATCACCATGAAGGGTAAATATACCTCACTTTCCCCTAATTACTACCTCCCATGATGGTGACTAAGGTGATGGCATGACTCCCTAAATGACTTATGATGACCTGGCCTAATGATGACACCAAATGCATATGTGAAACCATGATTTGGAACTTTGAGCCTTTGCAATATGCATGGTTATAATTTGATGACCAATACACTCTTTGATTCCCTGTCACAAGAAGTGATGACATGACCACGATGGAATTTTATGACCTTGAAATGGAGGGAGCAATAATAATGCCTAGACACTCACCAATGATGAAATTTTATTTGGAAAATTTATTTGAAACTATAACAATTTGCCATAGGACCCTATCAACTAACATTGAAAGAGTACATTTGATCACTCATGACTCATAGACACTAACATTGGCTCTAGCTAGGTATGGCATCTCCTTTAGGAGGTGTCAAGAACACTGTAGACTGGGTAGAATTGTCCATTGGGAAATGGAGTCAAAATAATAATAAAAAATTGACACGGAAATGACTGACTAACAAACTGAAACTGACTTGACTTGACTCAACAACTTGACTACTGACTGAACTTACTTATGGCAGAAAACCATCATGATCTTAGGGCCTTCGCTTCAATATTCAAATCCCGATGATAACCACCCAGTTTCTATATATATATATATATATATACAAGCATGTGAAATGATCCCTCCAGTGTAAGCAATCCAACAAATGGCTACTTACTTGAATCATGCTCACACTTTCCTTGAGCAGGAAGAAAAAACAAATAATAGGCAACTCCAAGTGTCCATTGAAGATGTGCTCATGATCCATAAATACAAGAAAATAGATCTTCCCTATTGACTGTAGCAAATCAGTAAAAGGATCCTCAATAGTTTGAAATGTTACCCTGTCTTGAAACTCAGTAGAAATACAAGAACACCCTTCATTTTCCAATGAAATTTTTTTATCAAGATGAAAAAATAAATTATGTGCATCAAGTTGTCATTTACATAAGGATAAAGGGAATTTTGTTCTTGAAAATCTGCATTTGAGGGAGCCATATTATTGATAGTAAAAATGTGCACATCTATAGAATCTGGGACAAACTTCTCTTCTTTAACAAACTCTTTATTTTCTTGTAACTTTGGGTAGTTATCACCATAAATGGTTTGACTGCCTAAAGATTTTATGCATGCAATTTAGAATTATGCTTTTCACAATTTTCTTCATGAAAAAGTTCAGAAAATGAATGAAATGAAAAACATTTTGATCGACTATACTCATCCTTTTCTTGGTGATTTAAAAACTGTTGAATATGTTAATCAATCTCAAGAGAAAAAATGTGTTGTACATTATTATTGAACTCAAAAAATGGAATATGAATATCATCATTAAAATCCTGCTCAATTTCATTTACAGTCAAAGGATAAACATATGATAGCTGCAAATTCTCATAAGTGACTTTTGACCTCTCATCTTGATGCATAGATAAATCAAACAAAGCCTCTTAAATATCATCAGACATTAGATCTTCATCATCAATATCAATCCCTATGAACTCAAAAAGGTCCTCAAAATTTCTACATAAATTTTCTAACAACAATAAAGAAGGGTAATGCTGCTTATAATTGTCTCAAAATGCTATATGAAAATCTTCAAGTGAATATCAACTGGCAGCAGGAAATCCCTCATACCATAACCTAGCATTATACTCTAATGTTACCACGAACATATTCATTAAACAATCCTCAGGAAACTTCAAACCTAGCCTATGTATATGTATATACAATTTGATCAAATGTATAACAACATTGTCATCTTTTTCATTTCTGAACCTAGGCATATTTATTTGCCAATATATGCAATGAAATCGATTTGAAAAACCTGGAATGTGAGCACGATTCATAGGAGCATACCTTCTAGAAATTGAATCCATCTTGAGAACAATAGATTAACTAAGGCATCCTTTAGGCTATTGATTCTTTTGCCATTGGAATTACCAATAAAACCATGATTTTTGGATCATGCTTTCAGTGGAGTCTTTGAATCAGGTTGGAGTCACCAGGTGAAATATTTCAGCCTTCCTGTGTGTCTAAACGATGTCCACCATCAGAAAATCAGATCTAAACTTTCATTATATTGCTCGGGGAATATGGAACTGTTTCTTCCATGGCAGTGGTGCTAAAATTTTTATCCTCCATAGTGTCCCAAGGATGATAAAGGAGAGCGAAGGAGGTAACCCCAAACCAAATTTGCATTTGGTAGCTAGCTATACCAAATAAGAGAGGGATTTCTCAGCAACCTCATAACTAATGAAGTGACTGGAGAGAAAAATATATCTTAGGCTAGATATTCATCTCAGTAGTGTTTTATTTTTTGGGTTTGCTTGATCAGGCTCAAAGGTCTAGGGAACTAGGTCAGGGTTTCAAATGATCATTTACAGGGATAAGATGGGGCAAGGTAGGTATGATTAGTGACATATTTTAGCTTTCATTGTGGTATAGAGTTGAAGTAGCGAGGGATGAAAATGAGAATAAGTCTATGAATTCATTTATCAGAAGAAATGAGACTTAAACATGAAAATCTCATCAAAACAAAGCATATAAACTATGAAGTCTGGTTAAAAACTTGTGAGATAATCACATGAAAGCATGATAATGGTAAAAAGGAGAAACAAATATTCAATATGATGATAAAACAGAGGGAAAACACTTTCACTAAAGCATACCACAAGAATCCCAAGATAATAGCTGCAAATTCTTGTATATTTCGTGCAAAAATATGATGTAGACTAGCTCCAAGCCTTTGTCTAATTGATGTCCAACCTTTGATTTGACTTCATCATGGCTACATATAGATAAAAAAATACATCCCCCCCTCTTAGGGGTCGAATCCATCATCATAGGAACTGTTTACATCAAAATATCTAACCATACCTAAAACTAGGGAGGTTAGAAACCAACTCCTTGTTTAGACTTAACTGACTTAGTTGACTTTACAAGCATTGATTACCATGAAACTGACATGAATTTAATCTCTACCATCAATATGAAATTTAATTACATCATTTAAACCCCTTGGAGGACAAATTACATCAAGATAAATTGACTTTGACTCAACAAAACTCAAAATCTGGCTTTCCCACTAAAGGCAGCGAAATACACAGAAGCGCAACATGGTCTTTGAGGCACTTTTTGGGTGGCTTAACCTGATCTTTAATATAAAATGATGATTGATGAATATAGCTTAGGATGTCCACTAGGTCTCTAAAGCATAAAACCTACAAAAACCCATCTCCATGGCACCTAGTCCATTCTCCCAAGACTACTCTAGAAGCGCAACATAGGGTCCAGAAAGGTGGCAGAAACATGAAAGTTTTCATTTTTTATGGCTTTTTCTTGAAATATGTGAGATGTCATGAAAAACCAAGCACATATCCATGATGTACTAGCCAAGAGATATCCACACATGTGAATTTTACTTCATTTGGATGCTCTGAGACGAAACACAGTGTGGCCACGTTGTTTTTCTGTAGGGTCAAATTTCTGGGTTTTCTGCATAAATAGGGCTCAAAGATAGAGACATATCTCTCAAACCATAAATATTTTACAAGCGTATGAGAGGTTTTTGTTTTTAGGTATGTTATGAACAAAAAATGCCTCCAATTTTCCAAAATAATTTCCCATTTGTTCAGAATCCAAGTTTGAGGTTGGTCGCTAAAAACACAACGAAATATTGCAGAAGCATAGCGTGCTCACAACAGAGGTGCAACGAAAGTTTGGATAATGGTTTGGAGGAATTCCTAGAGGATTTTTGGGCTGCAAGTGGTAGGATTGGAAATCTTATTATGTTAGTACACAATAGAGTCATTAAGCACTGCAAACGCTTGCTCCAAACACTAAAAGGAAAAGACCCTCTAGCGGAGGTTATAAAGGAGGTTTTTAGTGTTATAAATTGGCCAAAATTGTCAAAAAAACATTTTCTACAACATCCATTTATGGTTACAGAGGTTTTTGCGGAGCTGTTAATGGAAATTCAACACAACTAAAAAAAATGGGCAGCCAGAGGTTATTACAGATGTTTTTTTCATCGGTGCACGACTCTGGAATTAACACACCGGTGCGTACATACAGACGGCGCCCTGGGACGGTCTTAGTCCAACGCACTAGGACGTTTAGGTGTATAACCGCACCGGGCGTAGTGTTGTTCATACAACGCATGGGGCCATTCTAATTTGTCTTGGGATTTGTGCAGTGCCCATATGTCGTATCAATGCACCGATGCGTATACGTATATAAATGCACTGGTGCACCGTATCACAGATTGGCACCAAGATTTATAATTGGTATCGATATTCGTGCAGTGCCCATTGATCGTAAAAATGCATCGGTGCTTATAGATATGTAAATGCCTCGGTGCGCTATATCACACAAACGCACCGATATTTTAACTGGTATCAGTATTTGTGCGGTGCCCATAGATTGTACAACAACATCGGTGTGTATAGAGACATAAGCACACCGGTGTACAGTTACTGACATGCACTAGTTTTCATGTTGTATTTTTTAGAAACATCGACATGTGACAGTATAATTATTGTGATTGTTTTAAATTCATTATTCATCAAAAGTCAACACATCTTATAACAATATTCATATTCATTACATTTTTATTAATTCATTTGAATGTGATGTTTGGATTAATTTGTTATATCATATCATAATTATTGTGGTTTTTTTAAATTCATTATTCATTAAAAGTCAACACATATATATCTTATAACAATATTCATATGAATTAAATTTTTATTAGTGCATTTGAGAATGACAATGGAGAACGCAATAGAATAAATTAAAACATATTTTATGATTATCTATATATATATATATATATATATATATATATATATATATATATATATAAGACGGTCTTTATCATACAAAATGGGATGCTTATTGGTATCCCTTTGTCTTTCAATTGGGACACTATGTCCATTACATTAAACAAAATGTCTCGATTTCGCTGCATATATATTTCAAAAATTAAAAATGCTCGCTTTGATATCCAAACATAGTGATCATCATTCTTCGCTTGAACTGTTGTCACCGCGAGAGCTACTTCCATGACTTGGGTTATTTTCGGAATGTTTTGTTCACGAAGTTGATTGTTTTCTTCTTCTTCACATTCTATCTACAAACATAAAAATAAATTGAAATGAGTGTATATACATTGGTGAGAATAATGAAAATTGCAATATTAAATAATATACATCAATGTAAATCGAAAAGAAAAATGACATACCATAGCAACAATTGACTCATAAACTGTACACATTCTTCCAAAACCATGTACCATGCCATCTTTCAAAATTTCATCTGTTGGCCCAGTTCCACACTTTGTTTCCTGCAAGTTTTATACCCCATAACAAATCATATATTTAATATAAAATATGTTTTTGTTCTATTAATTATAGACAGATCTAAGTAAAACAAGATCGATAGATTCTTACAAATTCCACAATTAAATTCTGATATGCCAAAATATACTCACAACCCATATTTAACCCAATTTCAATCAATTCGTCTGATGGTTCTTCTTTCTATGTTAGCACCTATTTGAAGACATTCAATGATGATTTTTGTAGGTCAACTTAAAAAATACAAAAATGAAATCTAGTTAAGTTGTTATAAGGAAGTAACAATTACTGAAAAACTTAGAGATCAACCATTTTCTTCCTTGTTGTCCTATTTTATGTGTTGAATGGATTCCATTTTCTTTCTTTTTTTTGCAAGAAAATTCTTGAAAATTAATATTTAATTCTAAATTGTTTATTTATTGTACCTAATGATCGAAAAATTCAATGATTACATATTACATTTGAAGCACGTTCTTGTCGAGATGGCTCCTCCTACGATGCAATTTTGTCCATTTCTTTGACCATCTCCTTGTAAACCTTTTTGGACATTCCTACTGGCATATTCTGATATCGGCTCGTTCATCTTTGAGATTTTCATAATCTTCCAGAAAATGTAACATGCAAATAATCTATTTAATTTTTATATTGATATATGAAAAGTAAATATAACAAAAGTGATATTTATAAATAATTCTAGACAAACATTTAAAGGAACATTACTTTTGCATTCCTTCTTTTTTTGTTGTTGTACGTTTTTGCTATTGAAATTCTAACATGTCTCATTGACCAATTCTCTGGAACTCTTCCTGTAGTTTAGATAAAATTTGGTTCTTGGAATAATTGGATTGATTTTTGTATTGTAAGTGGAAGGAAAGTCTATACATTCGTTCCACTAGATCCCTCAAACTTTTGTAAAAATTTTTCCACCTTTCGTTAACCTCCAACACCACTTCAGATGAGCTAAGGAGCAATTCATTTTCATTTGCATGTTCTATTTTTTTTCTTTTCTTAGAACAAAATTCCTTTTCTAAGTTGTTGTTCCTTGTATAACATTAAACAGATGTGAATTAATAGACTTTTTGACACATGTTATCTAATAATTTTAAGTTTATTATTAATGATAATTAAAAAAAGAAATTCATATTGGATCGATAGTATTTTTTCATTCACCTAATTCATCCTTTTGCAATTTTTCCATTAAGCTTTTATGCTCTTTTGGTCCTAGATTAGAAATAATCATATCGATCTTTGTCATTTTTTGGCTCTACATGATACACAATAAATAATACATATTAGTTAAACTTACATATAGTTCAAAAATAATATTTTTTATAAAGAATTTACAAATAACTTTCGTTTTTTCTTTTCTTGATGTGTTATCAGTATTTTTGTTACTTGATCTCTTGTCAGTCATTGCTTTATCATTCTGAAACCCGTACCATATCATTCATTAATATATTTATAAATAAATTCTCAACTTTTCAGGTATAAAATAAATTTCAATACTGGTGCGCCTTTAATGAGCTATGCACCACGGCTGGTGCATGGAGGTATTAAAAACGCACCGCAAAATAGCATAATAGACCGTACGGTGTGTGGGGTATTATAAAATCACTGCAAAAATAGTGTAATAGACCGTACAGTGCTATCCTCGTAAAAGGGAGTACCGGTGCCCTATTTCAGATATGGCGCACTAATTTAGAAAAAGTGTTTTCAATTTTTTTATTACATAGTACTTGCGCGATGTGCTATATAATATAGCGCATCGGTGCACTAGGGTACACAGGGCACACTGATAAAGAAAAATTCATTTTTTCCAAAAATTCATGCAATGGCCAAATGGATTGGGATCCGACTATGCAAGTCATCCCATGGATTGGATGTCAATCTAAAATGAAAAACCCTAATTCTGGAATCACAGAAATAGGGAGAAGAAAGGGAAAAAACAAAAAAATGAAGGGTTTAGGGTAAAAATGGATAAAAACTTCAGAAAAAGTAAAAAAAATAATCAAATTTAATCACGAGATGGTTTGAAATTCTATGATACAGGGTTTGAATCACCAGAGGTTTGGTTTCTGATTGTTTGATTACTTATGTTTGAATGTATTTCGCTGCTCCATAGTGCCCTCGTGCTCTCTTGCTCCAGGTCTGTCTCCTGCAAATATCTGGCTGAAAATTTTAGCAAAAATAGTGAAATAATAAAAAGTGTTTAGTATTTAAAGAATTATTTTATGAAATTAGATTTTTGAAAATATTTTGCTGCCCATTTTTCAAATTGCCGCTTTTTTTTCACTTAAAGAAAATAGAGTTGCGTTTTTTTTATTTGCGTTTATTCGTGATCAGTGCGGCAGAGTTGTGAAGCACTGGTGTGTCTATGTAATACGACACACTGGTGCGTGTTATGATGATAAGCACACCATACTGTATAAAGTTCTTCTTTTTTTGTATGTAGGATCATAATAAAATAATGATAATTCTAAAGTACATGAATTTATTTTCATTATTTTCTAAACTTTATTATGTTACAAAAATTCATATTCTTCTAGATTTGTTATTTTACAATTATTTGCTAATTTACAAATTTTAATATTTTAATAAAATCATTTCACATTAATACAATTAAATTTTCGGATTAATACAATTAAAATTTTACAAATATTTTACATACAATTACAATTTTACAATTTTTCGTATATATAATTACAATTAAAATTACAATTACAATCATTTCACAATAAATTCAATATTACAATTACAATTAAAATTTTACATTAAATATTTTAAATACAATTACAGTTAAAAGTACAATTACAAATACAAATACAATTTTACAATTTTAAATACAATTAAAATTTAAATTTAAATTAGAATCACGACATAATATTTAATAAATATCATGGTCATTTAATATTAAATTAATTAGTAAACATCATCACGATCATGATAACCATCGTACAAACATCATATTCGAATAAAAAACACATTCAAACATCAAATATACATTTCGTGTCAAATAACTCATGCTATCACATATACACATCTATCTGCAAGCTAAACATTAAATGAACATATTAACATGACTAACAATATATATGCACATCATAATGATCACCAACATGTAAAGTAAGAACAATTGCAACATGAACATAAAATCTATATATATATATATATATATATATATATATATATATATATATATATATAACTGAATAATGTTAAAAATATACAACTGTAATATAAATGTCATGGATCAACGTCTGGTCGTAGTACTACAACATCAATAAAAGTACAAATAGTGGAAGCCTACTCAGTAAATGGTGCAACCTTGATAATTGATGGTCGAGCCTGCTCATGGTCATGACTAGTACTGATGGATGCATCAGCTGGTGGTAGTAAAACATCAACATAAGGAGTAGTAGTGGAGGCCTAATTAGTCAGTAGTGCAGCCTCGACGGTCGATGGTCTAGCCTGCTCATGATCATGACTAGTACTAATGGATGTTACATGCTGCTGACTAGTGGACGTGGCCGATGGCCCAGCTGCCTCATCTCCATGATGACTGCTAGATGCTACTAGTGGAGCCTCATTCTCATCACGTGCGGCACAAGGTGAACGATCATGAGATGATGAGCCACTGCTCGTGGACTGTCCATCATGTGCCACGGATCGACTACGCCTATAACGTGCAACAATCCTCCTCAGTCGCGTAACAGTTTTCGTAGCTCCTACGACATGTCGCATCAGGCTGTACATGTCACGCGGCATGCCTTTCCACATCCATAATAGCCTATCATCAGCCTATATGTCTCTATAATGAGCAGGCCTGATGCCCGCATCAATAATCAATGCACTGAGTTGGTTGCCTAACTCCATCTTATATCTAGTCTCAGGTTGACCACGCCTAGCAAGAGGCGGTACCGGTGCACCAGCAGGGGGATGTCTCTCTACATCAGCCTCATCCTGATCATTATCCTCGGCATCGGCCATGTTTTGATCATCATCAAGATCCACACTTAGATCATGTGGTGGCTCTGACATATCCTCGCCATCAAAAGAGCTAATGTCTGCAAAATATATACAAGTACACAACAATAATTAGACAATTTCATTACACAAGTTAAATAACATGTTAGAATAAATATAAATAAAATAGTGATATTACCTCCATCATCTGGCGGCTCATCATATGTGAAAAGGATTTTGGCACACCCTCACCAATCTAATCCAGCATAAGGACATGGGACCATAATGGAGGGACGCAACTGATCGTCAACCTTGGCTAGTAAGTCCAGTGCATCATGCGATATCCTGGCTGGAAACATAGTATCTCCCCTCTTGGGCATCATCTACCCCCACATGTGCATCCAGGCCTCCAACATCGCCCTACGAGGCTGTTGAACAAAACTAGGCTTCATCTTTGGAAACCTCTCAAAAAATAAACAAAACAGCTCTAAAGAAAAAGCGAAGTTGACCCTCCCTTGTGCATGAGCACGACATCTATCTAAGGCCGTACAAAATTTCCGCAACAAAATGGCAGACCACCTAACAAGTCGTGGCTCCTATACTAAAGAATCAACATAATATAAAAGTGAGCAACTAATGCGTTTCCCATCACTGGTGTTGTGTGAAATGATCGAAATGATAAGAGAGAGGCACTGCACGTCCTGTCTACCAAATGCATCTATACGTAACTAACCTCCAAGTACCTAAAACTCTGAAGGAGATAGTACATGTGCTCCAATGTATCTCTGGGAGTAAACTAACTGACTCCCTACTACAGAACAAGTTGGAACCTCTGGGAATGAGGGAAAATCCACCCCTCTCCTCGATAGTCCTGTAATAAAATAAATATCCTCCTCAATGGGTGTGTACCACTGGTCAGGACAAACCTGGAAAGCCTATCGGTGGGCATTCCACCTACGGATAAGATATCTCAAAAACACACTATGGGCCTTTAGGGAAGTAGCCTCCTCATAGAAATTGAGGAGGCCTACCTGCCTTAGGATCCCCTGGGTATCTTCTATAATAAGGTGAGGGTATGCATCTCTCTCCCTCTCTTGTGCCTCCCACTAGCGAATCATGTCATACTATTCCGCCTGTCGTTGCTGTTGTTCCTCCTCTTCTCTCTGAATCATTGACATATTAAATATTTTTTTTATTAAAACAAACATGTATTTAGGAATATATATACATATTTAAAAAAGAAAAAGAAAAAAAAAGAAAAAGAAAAAAGAAAAAAAAACAGACCAGTCGGTGCACCACGAAAACAATCACGCACCAGTTCCGGTGCGGATTGTGTTTGTAGCACCCAGGTGGCGGTGCAATGAAATACAACGTACTGGCCTCGATGCAACTGAATTTTTTTCAAGAATCATTGACTATATCTAATGTTAGAATAGTGGTGCGCTGACTGAAATATACGCCCTAGAGTGTATAGTCGTGTCAGTGCACTGAATTCCTGACAATTACATAGTCGACGGTGCGATCTTTTACCCGGACGCACCATTGATCCTTTTGAAATGTTGAATGTGATGCATTGACAAACTCTGGGGTGGATAATTTCGTCAACACACCACACTGCTATTCCCATGGTCAACAGTGCGCCTGGGTAAACGAGCAGATCACATTTTATTTTTTTAATTTAAAATAATGTGGGGTGCCTTTTGGTACCACCCCGAAAACAGTGCGGATACCGTTAGCACCGGTGGCGGTGTGGCTTGTAAAAATGACAGGCAGCACCACTATCCGGTGTGAGCCGAATGGCTCTGGCATGTTGGGTATGTGTTATATTCTTTCCACGACTAGTCATGTGTGGGGGGGTTACAGGGGGGGCATTAGCACCCCCTGTACGTTGCATCGGTTGCAGTAGGGGGGTCATAGGGGGGGCAGTAGCCCACCCTATCGGGGTCTGGGGCATCGCCCTGGGAAAAAAATTTGGGCCTTATTTTCTGGTGGGAGGACCCACCCATGGTTTTGTGCATGCGTTTGCACATGGTTTTTGGGCATGATGGTTATCGGCCCTAGGAATTTTTTAGATCCGATCAAGGGAACTATGGTTATGTTCTAATCCAGGGTTAATGGATTGGGGTTTATGTATGCTTTGGCATGTATATATATGTGTTGTAACACTAAGAGGAAAATAATGAAAAATCAAGCTGGTCATCCTGATTTGGGATCCAGAGGAAAATCTCTGTATTTATCTATTTTATGTTTTATGCTCTAGCTATTGTTTATTTTCTGTTTTTTAAGATTCAGTTGCAGATAATTTCTATATAGGGTTAGAACCTACATTTGGTATCAAAGTTGTTTCGGCTTCAAGGGGATGCCTTGGCTACTGAGGCATTTTTTTCTCGGGCCTGAGGTAGACCCTGTTCAATAGGAGATTTGCAAGATCCATTCTTGCTGTGAAAGAAGATGGTGAGTGGTGGGAAGATAGAGATCGAGAAATTTAATGGTCAGAGTTTTGAGTTGTGGAAGCTCAATATGGAGGATCTTCTGGTGGATAAAGACCAATGGATCGTGGTAGATCCAAGTACTAAACCAACAGAAATGTCAGATGAAGACTTGAAGAAGTTGGATCGGAAGGCGAAGAGCACAATACGGTTGTGTGTCTCAGATTCGATATTTTTGAATGTATCTGGGGAAGCTACGACGAAGAATTTGTGGGACAAAATTGGGACTTTGTACCAATCTAAGTCTCTAGTGAATAAATTTTTCTTGCGGAAAAATTTGTATAACTTGAGGATGAAGGATGGAGACTCGATAATAGAGCATCTAAATGCCTTCAATACTGTGGTAAGTTAGCTGTCATCTGTTGATATTAAAATATCATATGAAGATAAGTGCATCAGTTTGTTGTGTTCTCTACCAGACTTGTGGGACAATTTGGTTATTGCAATAGGTAGCAATACAACTACCTTTAATTTTGATGACATTGTCTCAGCCTTGTTGTCGGAGGAAATGAGACGGAGAAATATAGATGGTCAGAATGGATATGCCTTATCTGTACGAGGAAGGTCCCAAAATAGAAACAAGAACAAGGTTTCGAGTGGGAGATCTAGATCTCCTAGAGAGTTTGTAAAGGTGTGCTAGAAATGCGGAAAGGAAGGGCACTACAAAAAGGACTGCAAATCTAAAGCTCCTGAGAAAGGAAAGGGATTTGATGATGCTCCTTTTGCAGAGGCAACAACCACCTCGGATGAAGATGGGGATGTGTATTTGGCTTCTTCTTCAAATACACATGTAGATCATGAGTCATGGTTGATTGACTTTGGTGCATCCTTTCACTTCACTCCTCGTAGGGAGTGGTTCTATGAGTATGAGAAATATGATGGCAGTGATGTCTTCTTAGGTGATGATAGGAAGGCCAGAACCATCAGACATAGAAAAGTCAAGATGAAGCTACAAGGTGGAAGGATTAGAACACTTCCTGGTGTTCTGCACATTCCTTCATTGGCCAAAAATCTGATTTTTGTAAGCAAGATGGATGATGCAGGTGTAAAAATAGTGTTCGAGAAAGATACCTATAAGATGGTTTGGGAGCACTGGTATTAATGTGGGGAGTTCGGATTGGAGCTATGTACAAGCTTTAGGGTAGCACTATTATTGATGGGTGCAACAGTTCTGTGGTTCTCGAAAGTGGAGCAGAAAGCCTAGCGGTCTCTGGAGAAAATGCCATGCTATGGCATCAAAGGTTTGGACATATTGGAGAGAAGGGCCTTCGGATACTGCATGGAAATGGTATGGTAGAAGGTATGTCTAATAACTCTATGGATTTTGATTTTTGTGAACATTGTGTATATGGGAAGTAGAATCAGGTGAGTTTTCCTTCTGGTGCTAAGAGGGTGAACAAGATATTAGAGCTTGTGCACAGTGATGTGTTTGGACCTGTGTCGGTTCCATCACTAGGTAAGTATATGTACTATGTTTCATTCATAGATGACTTCTCAAGGAATACATGGATATATTTCTTGAGGAAGAAATCTAAAGTATTTGACAGATTTAAAGAATTTAAGGCTCTGCTGGAAAACCAGACAGAGAAGAAGATAAAGGTGTCGGGGACAGATAATGGTGGGGAGTTCTGCAAGAAGGAATTTGAAGAGTTCTGTAAGAAGTGTGGTATAGCATGGTAGAAGACTACTCCATACACACCTCAGCAAAACCAAGTTGCAGAAAGAATGAATAGAACGCTGATGGAAAAGGCAAGAAGCATGCTCAGTGGTACTAAGTTAGGACAAGAATTCTGGGTAGAGGCAGTGGAGACTGCATGTTACTTGGTTAACAGATCACCTTCATCAGGGTTGGAGGATACGACTCCACATGAGGTATGGACTAGTAAGAAACCATCTCTTTCACATCTGAGGGTATTTGGATGTGATGCATATGTACATTTTCCAAAGGAGAAAGGGACCAAGTTGGATAATAAATTTGAAAGGTGCATCTTCATTGGGTATAAGGATGGTTTAAAGGGTTACAAGATTTGGAACCGAGAAACAAGGAAGGTTGTGTACAACTGAGATGTGGTGTTTAGAGAGGTGAAATATGTTGTTAAAGATGAGATTCTACCAAAAGGAACCTGAGAAGATAGATTTTGAGCTAAAGGAGGATGAATCAGACTCAGCAACAGAAGAAGCCTTGGAAGAGGAAGAGCCATAAACTCCAGTTGTGAGAAGATCAGTTCGGGAAAGAAGACAACCCGAAAGGTATAGTCCATTTTCTTTTTGTTCAAATTTTTCTTTAACTATAATTGATGATGATCGAAGAACCGTCAGGGAGGCAGTAGATTCAGAGGATGGAAAACTCTGGAAGGAGGCCATGGTTGATGAAATGGCATCCTTGCATAAAAATGAGGCATGGGATCTGGTGTAGTTGCTGGCTGGAGAAAATGGGTGTTTAAGAAGAAGATGAATGTAGAAGGAAAGGTGGAGAAATACAAAGCTCGGTTGGTAGCAAAAGGTTATTCGTAGGTGTTAGGAATTCATTTTGGTGATATTTTTTCTCCTGTTGCCAAAGTTACTTCTATTAGATTAATTTTATCTGTTGCTGCTGTATTTGATTTTGAGGTAGAATAGATGGATGTGAAGACAACGTTTCTTCATGGGGATCTGAAAGAGGAGATCTACATGAAACAACCTGAAGGCTTTATGGTGAAGGGGAATAAAGAACTGGTATGTAGATTAAAGAAGTCTTTGTATGGGTTAAAACAGTCACCAAGGATGTGGTATCAGAAATTTGATACCTATATACAGGGACTTGGCTTCACCAGAGGCAAGGATGATCACTATTTTATTTTAAATTAATTGGTGACCATGTTATTTATTTGGTCTTGTATGTGGATGATATGTTGTTGATTGGAAATGACAAAGGAATTATCCAAGATTTGAAGACCCAACTATTCTCCAATTTCGACATGAAGGATCTTGGTGTTGCAAACTATATTTTGGGCATGGAAATTAAGAGAGATCAAGCAAAGAGGAAGCTCTGGTTAAACCAGAGGAAGTATGTCGAGACTATATTGCAAAGGTTCAATATGCAGGATAGTAAACCGGTGAATGTTCCGATTTCTATAGGTGTAAAGCTATCTGCTGAATAGTGTCCCAAGACACAAGAAGAAGAGGAGGATATGTCATGTGTTCCTTATGCAAGTGCAGTGGGTAGCCTGATGTATTCAATGGTCTGTACTAGGCCAGACATTGCACATGCAATGGGAGTATTGAGAAGGTTTATGTCAAACCTAGGGAAGGAGCATTGGACAACAGTGAAGCATGTTTTCAGATATTTGTGTGGCACTAGTGATTATGGCTTGTGCTACCAGGGAAGACCAATATTGGAAAGAGTGTTGGACATTCGTGGTTTTGTTGATGCAGACTGGGCTGGAGATCTGGATCAAATAAAATCTACAAGTGGGATGTGTTTAGCCTATATGGAGGTGCAGTCAGTTGGATGAGTAAAAGACAATCTGTAGTGGCTCTTTCAACTATAGAGGTAGAATACATAACAGCTAATCATGCAAGAAAGGAAGCAGTTTGGTTGCAGAGATTGTGTTCAAGTATGGAGTTGGTGCAGGAAGCTATAAGGATAGACTGTGATAGCCAAAGTGCAATTTTCTTGGATAAGAACCTTGCTTATCATTCAAAGACAAAGCACATTGATTTTCAATATCACTTTGTGAGATATATGGTTGAGGCTAAAAGGGTGTTGTTGGTAAAGGTGGACACCTTGATGAATGTTGCAGATGCATTGAAAAAGTCTGTGAGCACTCAGAAGTTCTCTTGGTGTAGAGAAACAATGGGTGTTGCAAAGCTGGGCTAATGACTCAGCTCTCCTGTGGCCCCTAGCAGAAAGAAAACAACAAGTGGGAGAATGTTGGGTATGTGTTATATTCTTTCCATGACTAGTCACGTGCGGGGGGGTCATAGGGGGGTCGATTGCTTTCTTTGTACATTGCGCCGGGCGTAGCAGGGGGGTCATGGGGGGGGCGGCGGCACCCCGCAGAAAAATTTTTGGAACCTATTTTACGGTAGGTGGACCCGCCCTGTGGTTTTGTGCATGGGTTTGCACATTGTTTTGGGGCATGATGGTTTTCAGCCCCTGGTATTTTGTAGATCCAGTCAAGGGAACTACGGTTATGTTCTAATCTAGGGTTAATGGATTGGGGTTTATGTATGCTTCAACATGTATATATATGTGTTGTAACACTAAAAGGAAAATAATGAAAAATCAAGCTGGTCATCCCGATTTGGGATCCAAGGGAAAATCTCTGTGTTTATCTGTTTCATGTTTTATCCTCTCGCTATTGTTTATTTTTTGTTTTTAAGATTCGTTTGCAGATAATTTCTATACAAGGTTAAAACCTACACGACGCACCGTGCGACAATTTTTATTTTTTTTTATTGGTTATTTTTAAGGTTATTTCAAATTGTAATCCGCTAAAAAGCTTAATTATGGGAAAAATAGAAAAATACCTGTACATTTCAATGTCGAGGAGGCATATTGGCTGTAGAAATTGCAAAAGAAAAATTTCCCACCGTTTTTCAAAATGCAAGCTGGATATTGGTGGCCAATGCATAGCCACAGTGCGTGCAATGGGTGCAATGGGAGCACTGATGTCAGGGTGGCTCAGAGAAGTGGAAATGGCACCGGTGCTTGAGAACTCTGGAGCACTGAGGAAAGTGAAAAATGCGGTTTTTTGGCCGTAATTTTTTTTTATTTAACCCTGTTCCGGTGCGTAGGGTTTTATAGGTGCACTGGTATGCTTACTTACAACAGCACCAGGCAGTGTCAGATTTGGCGCGATGTTTATGATGCACCGGGGCGGTGCCCTAACACCGCACCAGGATGTTTCAGTTTTGGCGCGAAGTTTTGATGTCGCACCGGGGTGGAATATTCGTAAAGCACTAGTGCGGAATAGTCGTAAAGCACCAGTTTTTTGGCTGTAATTTTCTTTTAAAAATTTTAACGCTATTCCATTGCGTGTGTTTTACAGACGCACCGGTGTGCTTGGATAAGAATGCACCGGCACGTTTCTGTTTTGGCATGGTGTTTTATGATGCACTGGCACGAAAGAGTTGTGAAGCACCGGTGCGTTACCGTAATAGGACGCCCCAGGTGGGTGTGTACGTCGCACACGATATCCGATGTGCAGGTTTTTTTGTGCACCGGGGCTTTCTATGGTAGAGCGTACCTACAATTGAGAGCTCAGGAGCACTAAAAAAATGAAAAATCTGGGTTTTTTGTTGTAATTGTTTTCTTTATTTTACCCTTTTCTGGTGCGTGTGGTTTATAGGCACACTGGTTCTGTTTCTTACGAATGCACTAGTCGGTTTGTGTTTTGGCGTATTGTTTTATGATGCACCAATGCGGTTTCTTATTACTGCACGAGGCGGTTTCGATTTTGGCACAATGTTTTATAATGCACTGGCATGGAATATTTTTGAAGCACCAGTGCTCTACAATAATACGACACACCGGGCAGGTGTGGACGGAGTGCACAGTGTTCGGTGTGCCAATGTTTTGTGCGCACTGGTGCTTTCGAGTTTCAAGAGCACCGGTGTGATGTTTAATGATAAGCGCACTGAGAGGAAAACATCTACAAAACCCTCTGCCCGCCAACCTCCTCTAATAACCTCCGCTAGAAACGGATGCATGGGGTATTTTTCTGTGGGGCTCCTCAAAAACATCCGCTAGAGGGTCTTTTCCTTGTAGTGAAACCCCTAAAAAACTGGCTTGAAGTCAAGTTGTCCAAAAGTGCAACAACACTCCTGTAGCAACTGTATTTTGGGAATTTATCTCAAAGCATAACACATGTGCATAAAATGAAGGATTTTTTTGTTCTTTGGTCTATTATTGAAAAAAAACTCTTTCACTTTTGTAAAAGTCATCTTCATTACTTCATAAACTTATTTTGAAGTAAGACTATCCCTGTGTGCAGAAAATGTCCTTCAACCCTAAAAATCATGCCAAACACCTTTGCTGATACCAAGAAGACCATCCCTGCTACGGTGGTCTTATCCGTCTTTAAATCGGTGGCTAAAATACTGGTCAAGTTAGCATGGCAGCCCACCTCCTATATTTTCTCACAAAATCCTAGGCAGCCCACATCTCCAAATTATCTTGCGTATGAGTTGGCTCATATCTAGAGATATACCCTCCTTTTTTATAATTTTTCTTTATACTGGCCATGGTATTGTTTTTCTTAACAAAAACCCTAATTTGATAGGAGGGAAGGGTAGGTAGGATTGGAAAACAAGGGCAAAGAGCAGCAAGTTGTGGGAGGGAAATGAAGGGTAAAGAGAGTGAGATGATTAGTAGGAAAATTCTGGGAGATGGAGATGAGTGTTAGGGACACAGGGGGAGTGAAAGTTTTCTAAATTTATGATGGAAAGAGGGGGAAAAGCCAAAAACATAGTCCTAACCCAAAAATTGGTAGAAACACAGCGTGGGCTAGGTATTTTGAGGAAAATGATGGAAATGAAAGAGATGAATATGGGAAATGGTTTGGGGAGCTGTATGAAGTGTATAAAAAGGTGTTAGTGTGGGGAAACTAGGTGTTTCTCACTTAACTAAAGCAAACACTAAGGAAACCCAAAAACATAGCGAAAAACCCTAGGAGAGGGATTTCACTATTTGCTGAAGGAAATGGCCGTATGAGAGGTGATGAGAGGCTACACTTACTTTCTGAGAGTGTCTTGAACCTATAGAATGTTTTTTGACCCTTTTTGTTTCTCCTTTACCCTCCAAAAACAAAAAATGAAACGTGTTTAGGCAGAAACACAACGTGCTAGCTAGTTAGGGCTTGATGATGGAAAGATGAAGGCTCTGAAGGTTGAGATGAGGCTCAATGGTTGATTAGAGATATAGGAAGATGGAATGATGTGTATGAATTCTTCGGATGGTCTTCTTATAGGTCAAAATTCAATTTTTTCTTTGGTCATGGAGTTACATCACGTGTATTTTTTGAAAAAAGAAATGATAGGATAGTGTACTGCAGCTTTATCACTTTATTAGGAAAGGTTACATCACCATGAAGGGTAAATGTACCTTTGGAATATTTTCAAACACTTTTTCCATAATTACTAACTCCCATGACGGTGACTAAGGTGATGGCGTGACTCCCTACATGACTTATGATGACCTGATCTAATGATGACACCAAATGCATATGTGAAACTATGATTTGGAGCTTTGAACCTTTGCAGTATGCAGTATAATTTGATGACCAAGACACTCTTTGAAGCCCTATCATAAGGAGTTATGACATGCCAATGATGGCATTTTATGAACTTGAAATGGAGGGAGAATTAATAATACATAGACACTAACCAATGATCAAATTTTATTTGAAACTATAACAATTTGACCTAGGACCCTATCAACTGACATTGAAAGAGTACATTTGATCACTGGTGACTCATAGACACTAACACTAACTTCTATGGAGGATTTGGCATTGAATGCTCAAGCAGAGTTGAAAGAAGTTATAGTTTTGCAAAATAGGTCTAGAACTACAAGACAAGAGTAGCATGACCTTTGGTAGATTGTGCTGAAGGGAAAACTTCCAGACAAAGCTAAATGGTACACTAGAGAGAAGGGAGAGAAAAAATTTCCTCACCTCATTTAGTGAAAATTTTTGGGGACCAAAAGCCTCCCAAAATGGGGAGATGTGATCCAGATTTGATCATTATATTATTTCTCATCCATCTCAATGCATTTGGAGTGGAAAAGGTGGAGGAATTGGCCCATGGGATCGTTTTTAGTAGTGCGACCCAGCTTGGAAAAACAAAGTCTGAAACCTTTCAGGATCGTTTTGAGGCATCAAACAAAATTTTTTGGGGGTAAAATTTTTCGCATAAAATAACACCTTTTCATGTTATTCTAAACACAAATACCTTTCCAAAAGCATAAGAATTGCATCAATTAGAGTCTTTATGAAAAATTCATGCCACTTAAAAGTTGACCTTCCTGTTTTCACACCTATAGTTTGAGAAGATGTCACATCCATTATTTTTGGAAAAGTGGCTAGCCACATTTTTTTGATGTAAAATACTCTATAAGAGTCTATTTTGTAACTCTATTTAAGATTTGGTGTAGTCAAAATTAACCACTAGTAGGCTATCAGGTTGTGTTATAATCGAGCCACTAGAAGGAAGAGGAATTCCATTCTTTCGAGAAAATTTTGTTCAATAGCTGAGCAAAGATAGACAAGAGAGATGGGAGGTGTTAGCACTCCCTCCAGTTTCCCCATTCTGAGAAAGGAGACCAGAGGAGGTAACCTGGGACCAAATTTGGACTTGGTATCTAGCCCTATCAAATCAGAGAGGGCTCTCTCTAATCTCACAGCCAATGAAGTGACTGGAGAGAAAATTAGATATTAGGATAGATATTAAGTTCATTAGGGTTTGATTTAGGTTTTGTTGGATCAAGGTCATAGATCTAGGAACTAGGCTAGGATTCTGAATAATCAATTGCAAAGATGAAAATGAGGCAAAGTAGGTATGTTTATTGACATATTTAGGTTTTCAATGTGGTATAGGGTTGAAAAATGAAGGATCAGGATGAGTATATAACTATGAATTCATTCATCAGAATAAATTAAACACAAACATGAAGATCTCATGAAAACAAAGCATAAAACTTATGTATTCTTGTTAAAAACTAGTGAGATGATCACATGAAAGCATACATATGGTTGTAAGGAGAAATAAACATTCAAATTGATGATTAAAATGAGAATAAACACTGTCAATATGCATACCGTAAGAATCTCAACATAATTCTACAAATGTCATTGATATCACTATAAAAAAGGTGTACACAAGCTCTACACTATGATTATCAAGAATCCAACCCTCACAATGAATTGAATTTGAGTACATATAGAAAAATATATAGCATGCCACCTCTATGGGTTGAAACTTGATCCAAAACAATTATTTAATGCAGCTAATGACTCATAACCTAATCTCTAGGGGATTTAGAAACAACTTCCCCTTTTTTAGCTAACAAGATTGAGTCTTTGTCTCTAGTCATTTAATATAAGATTCAATAAAAAATATGACCTTGAATGTGCTCATTAAATATCAAACAACTCATGAAACAACTGTTACATAGACCAATTTTGAGCTTTGACCTTGACGTGTCCAGAAATGTCCTCAACCCAGAAGTGCAACGTCCTCTCTCAGAAACACAGTTTGCTAATGCAAAAGCGTAGCAAAATTTGGAGGATGGTTTGGATGACTTTGGTGCCTTTCTACGCTGAAATGAATACTAGTACTGGTAGCTAGGGATGTCCTCTATACCACTAAAGCTTGAAACCAGCAAAAACACTTCTCTAAAACCTTTTAAAACTCAATTTTCCACAACTTCTCCAGAAGCACAGTGTGTGCCTCCAAACAATTGCATAAGTGTGAAAAAGTAGTGGTTTTTGACCCTTGTCTGCAAATTTATGAGTTGACAAGAAAAAAAAAAGTGGATTTTTGAGATGTACAAGAAAACGTGTTGTGTTTCAATAGGGTCAAATTTCTGGGTTTTATGAAAAGATAGGGATCAAATATAGAGAAATATCTCTCTACCCATAATTTTTTTACAAAAAAGAGATATTTTTTGTTTTTAGGTATGTTATGAACAAAAACCTCCTCCAGTTTTTAAAAATACCTTCCCATTTTCTCAAAATCCAAGTTTGGAGTTGGTCGCTAAAAACACATCGAAAAATTGCAAAAGCGCAGTAGAAGCATAAATAAAGTTTGGAGAGTGATTTGGAGGCCTTCCTAGAGTATTTTTGGGTTGAACATGGTATTTCTAGGAATATTATCATGTCTACTACATAAGAGAGTTATAAATCATGGAAAACACCTGCTACAAACCCCTGAAATCATGACTTGAAGTCAAGCTGTCCAAAAGTGAAGCAACTAATCTCAAAACCCTAAGAATAATTGCAATCACCTCTGCTGATACCAAAAAATCCATACTTGTTATGGTGGTATTGTTCCTCTTTAAAATGGTGGCAAATAGACTAGTCAACTTAGCATGGCAACCCACCTCTTGTCTTTTCTCACAAAACCCTAGGCAACCTACTTGTTCAAATGCCCTCTTGATGAATTCTGAAGCATCTATCTCCTTCATATGAATTGGCTCATATCTGGAGACATGTACTCCCTTTTTTTACTTCTTCTTTTCATTGGACATGATTTTGGTTTTGCTTATCAAGAAACCCTATAGGAGGGAAGGGTAGGGTTTAGGATTGGAAAATAGAGGAAAAAGAGAAACTAGTTTAGGGAAGTGAATGGAGGGGATAGGGATTTGTAAAAATTATAGAAAAAATTAAGGGGGTAGGGGTAGTTAGGGACACATGGGAAGTGGAATTTCACTAAATGGATGAGGAAATAAGGGGAAAAATTAAAAACACAGTTAAAACCCAAAAACGCAGCAGAAGGGCAACGTGGGCTAGGGTTTTTGGGAAAAATGGTGGAGTGAAGGAAATTTGTGTGAGAAATGGTTGGGGAGGTTTTCTAAGTTAATACAAGGGTATTAGGGCAGGAAAAATTATGGATTTTATCATTGAACTGAAGCAAAAACCAAGAAAACCAAAAGCACAATGAAAAACCCTAGGAGATGGATTTCATCATTTTCTGAAGCTAATCACTGTATGAAAGTTGATGAGAGGTTGTAATTACTTTATGAAGAGTCCCTAAAGCTTATATAATGACAAATGAACCTGATTTTTGTATGCTTTAGCCTCCAAACCCAAAAACGAGCATGCTCTCCAGAAGCGCAGTGTGCTTGATGACAAGGGTTTGGTGATGGAAAATTGCAAGCTCTGATGGCTAAGATGAAGAAAAATGGTGGATAAGTGCTCTAGGAGTATGGAATGAATCTTTTGAATGCTTCGATGGTCCTTCTATTTCTTAAAAGTCAATTTTTTGCTTTGGTGATGGTGTGACATCACATGTCCTTTTGAGAAGTGACTTGATGAGGTAGTGTACTGCAACTTGATTTCTTTGTTTGGAAAGGTTCCATATCCATGTGGGTTTAATGTACCTTTAATACCATTTTTTAAAAAACTTATCCCTAATTACTAACTCCCATGATGGTGACAATGGTGATGACAAGAATCCCATGTAGATTTTGATGACATGAGCAAACGATGACACCTAATGCATATCTTAAACATGATTTGGAACTTTGAACCCTTTAAGTATGAATGTGAATGACTTAATGACAAAAATGATAACCAAGACACTCATTTTATGATGTATTGCAAGGAATGATGGAATGACCATGATGACATTTTACGACCTTGAAAATGGAGGGAGTATTAATGAGACCTAGGACATGAATCAAGACTCATTTGACAATAGAAATACATGTCAAATTTTATTTGTAAAATATAATAATTTGACCAAGGACCCTAACAATAAGCATGAAAGAGTACATTTTATCACTGAAACTTCTAGAAACTAATAACGGCTCCAGCAGGGGATGGAAAATCTGTTAGGAGGTGTCAAGAACACCGTAGACTGGGTAGCCAGATCCATTGGGCAATGGATTCAAAATAGAATACTTGACACTCAAATGACTGACTAACTAAACTGAGAGAAACAAAAACTAACTTGACTTACATATGGCAGCAGATCATCGGGATCTTAGGGCCTTAACCTCGGGCTTCAAATCCTGATGATAACTGCCCACCTACTAAAAATATATATACAATCATGCGATATGATCCCTCCAATATAACCAATCCAACAAATGGCTACTTACTTAAATCCTGCTCACACTTTCCTTGAGCAAGCAGAAATAAAAAAATATATATATATAGGAAACTCCAAATGTCGACTGAACATGTGCTCATGATCCATAAATATAGGAAAATTCATCTTCCCAGATGGCTGCAACAAATTGGCAATAGGGTATTCAATAATATCAGGATAAAGGGAAGTTTGTTCCTGAAAATTTGTGTTTGAGGCAGTTATATTATCAATAGAAAAAATGTGCACATCCATAGGATCTAAGAAAAATTTCTCCTCTTCAATAATCTCTTTAATTTCTAAACCTGGAGGAAGATCATCATGTGCAAGAGGATGAAAAACAACCTCTTATTTATTGCAGCTCTCCTCTTCATAATATGCTTGTAATGTTTGATGACGATTGCCATAAAATGGTTCACTCCTTAAGTTTTCTATACATGAAATTTTATAATTCTAACTTGAACCAATTTCTTCCTGACTTTTAGGATGCAGATCTGTTTCATGTTCAAGCAAAGGAGGAGTTTATGTGTGCTACAAATGATCCTTTGTATCAAAGCAGATAATCTCTGTTATTTTCTAATGGGAAGTAAATTCATGAAGGACGCCTATGATATCATCATCTAGACACTCTTCATCACCAAAAGCCTCTTCAAGTTATTGAATGAAATCTTCACAGGATTCGCTATGATATTTGAACAACAAGAATGAATGACGATATTTTCCATAAAACTCAAAGAATGTTATGTGGAAATATTTAAGAGAAAATAAGCTACCTGGTTTCAACCCTTCATACCATGATCTTGCTTTCCCTTGTAGGGTATCCATAAACATTTTCATCAAAAAATCCTCATGAAACCTAATGCCAAGCTTATGTATATGCCAATGAAATTTTATTAGATGTAGAATAGCGTCATCCTCATTTCCATCTATGAATTTGGGCAGATAAGTTTTGCATTATATGAAAGGCATTCGATTTGGAAAACCAAGAATATGAGCACGATTCATAGGAGCATACATTCTAGCAATTGGATCCATATAGAGAATAATATATGAACTAAGGCATCCTTGAGGCTAGTGATTCTTCTTCTACTGGAATCACCAATAAAACCGTGATTTCTAGATCCTTCTTCCATTGGAGTATTTGAATTAGGTTGGAGTTGCTAGGTGAATGATTTCAACCTTCCTGTGTCTAATCATTGTCCACCATCAGTAATAAAATCTGATCCTTGTCGTTCACACCCAGGGAAAATGTGACCTTTCACTCCCCGATAGCGGCACCAAAATGTTAGCACTCCCAATTTCCCAAGGCTGAGAAAGGAGACAGAAGGTGGTAACCTTAGACCAACTTTGGACTTGGTAGCTAGCCCTACCAAATTAGAGAGGGCTCTCTCTAATCTCACATCCAATGAAGTGACTGGAGAGAAAAATAGATATTATGCTAGATATTCAACTCATTAGGGTTTGATTTAGGTTTTGTTGGATCAAGGTCATAGATCTAGGAACTAGGCCAGGATTCTGAATAATCAAGTACAAAGATGAAAATGAGGAAAAGTAGGTACATTTATTGACATATTTAGGTTGTAATTTTGGTATAGGGTTGAAAAATGAAGGATCAGAATGAGCATATAGCTATGAAAGCGTTCATTAAAATAAATTAAACATAAACATGAAGATCTCATCAAAATAGAGCATAAAACTTATATATCTTTCTTAAAAAATATTGAGATGATCACATGAAATCATACATATGGTTTTAAGGAGAAATACACATTCAAATTGATGATTAAACTGAGAAAAACACTATCAATGAGCATACTATAATAATCTCAAGATAATTCTCCAACTGTCATTGATATCACTGTAAAAAGGTGTACACAAGTTGCACACTATGCTTATCAAGTATCCAACCATCACAATGTGTTGAATTTGAGTACATATAGAAAAATAGACATCATGCCACCTCTATGGGCCAGAATCTGATCCAAAACAACTAATTAATGCATATAATGACTCATAACCAATTTTCAAGGGGAGTTAGAAACAAATTCCCCTTTTTTATCTAACAAGTTTGAGTCTTTGTCTCCAGTCATTAATTACAAGATTCTATAACAAAGATGACATTGAATGTGCTCATTAACTATCAAAAAAATCATGATGCAGTTATTACATATACAAATTTAGAGATTTGACCTCCATGTGTCCATAAATGTCCTCAAACCCAGAAGCGCAGCGTGCTCTCTCAGAAACACAACGTGCTAATGCAAAAGCGTAGCGAAATATGGAGGATGATCTGGATGATTTTGGTGCCTTTATAAGATGAACTGAAGACTACTATTGGTAGCCATGGATGTCCTCTATACCACTGAAGCTTGATACTAGGAAAAAAACTTCTCCAAAACCCCTTAAAACTAAATTTTCCACAACTAATCCAGAAGCGTAGTGTGTGCCTCCAAAATGTGGCAGAACTATGAAAATTGATGGTTTTTGACCCTTCTTTGAAATATTAGCTGACGAGAAAAAAAAGTGGATTTATGATATGTACAAGTCAAAAGACACCTACACACACCATTTTTCATTTGATCCCCCTGATCAAAAGCACAACGTGGCCACACTATGTTTCTGGAGGGTCAAATTTCTGGGTTTTCTGCAAAAATAGGGCTAAACAATAGAGAAATATATCACTAATCATAAATTTTTTTACAAAATAGAGAGAGGTTGTTGTTTTTAGGTATGTTATGAAAAAACCTCCTCCAGTTTTCAAAAATACTTTCCCATTGGTTCAGAATCAATGTTTGAAGTTGGTCACTAAAACGCAACAAAAAATTGCAAAAGCACAACAGAAGCATAGTGAAAGTTTGGAAAGTGATTTGGAGGCATTCCCAGAGAATTTTTGGGCTGCAAGTGGTATGGTTGGAAATATTATGATGTCTACTACACAATATAGTCATCAATCACTGCAAATACTTGCTCCAAACCCCTGAAAAACTGACTTGAATTCAAGTTGTCCAAAAGTGTAAAAATTGACCTCAAAACCCTAAAAATGATGCCAATCACCTATTCTGATACCAAGAAGTCCATCCCTGCTATGGTGGTCTTATTCCTCTTGAAATTTGTGTCAAATAGACTAGTCAACTTAGCATGGCAGGCCACCTCTTGTCTTTTCTCACAAAAACTTGGGAAGCCTACTTGTTCAAATGCCCTCTTGATTAATTTTGAAGAATTTGTCTCCTTCATATGAATTGGCTCATATCTGGAGACATGTACTAAATTGTTTTACTTCTTCTTTTCACTAGAAATGGTGTCATTTTTTCTTATCGGGAAACCCTATTTTGATAGGAGGGAAGGGTAGGGTTTAGGATTGGAAAACAGGGGAAAAGGATCAGCTAGTTTAGGGAAGGGAATGGAGGGGATAGGGATTTGGAAAAATTGTAGGAAAAATTAAGGGGGTAGGGGTAGATTTTAGGGACACATGGGAAGTGGAATTTCACTGAATGGATGAGGAAAGAAGGGAAAAAGTGAAAAACACAGTAAAAAACTAGAAACGCAGTAGAAGCATAGCGTGGGCTAGGGTTTTTAGGGAAAAATGGTGGAATGAAGGAAATTTGTGTGAGAAATGATTGGGGACATTTTATAAGTGTATAAAATGGTATTAGGGTAGGAAAAAATATGGATTTTATCACTGAACTGAGGCAAAAACCAAGAAAACCAAAAGTGCAACGAAAACCCCTAGGAGAGGGATTTCATCATTTTCTGAAGGAAATCAGTGTATGAAAGTTGATGATAGGTTGTAATTACTTGATAAAGAGTATTTGAAGCTTGTAGAATGAAAAATTAACCTGTTTTTCTATTTTTTATCCTCCAAACCCAAAAACACAGTGTGGTATCCAGAAGCGCATCGAGCTAGGGCTTAAGCGCAACGTGCTTGATGGAAAGGGTTTGGTAATGGAAAATTGAAAGCTCTGATGGCTGAGATGAAGAAAAATGGTGGAGAAGTGCTCTTGGAGGATGGAATGAATATTTTGAATGCTTTTATGGTCCTTTTATTACTTGAAAGTCGATTTTTCGCTTTGGTGATGGTGTGGCATCACATGTCATTTTAAGAAGTGACTTGATGAGGTAGTGTACTGCAACTTGATTTCTTTGTTTGGAAAGGTTACATATCCATGTGGGATGAATGTATATTTGATACCTTTTTTAACAAAATTATTCCTAATTACTAACTCCCATGATGGTGACAATGGTGATGACATGACTCCCATGTAGATTTTGATGACATGAGAAAATGATGACACCTCATAACCATGATTTGGAACTTCGAACCCTTTAAGTATGCATGTGAATGAATTAATGACCAAAATGATGACCAAGGAACTCATTTAATGACTTAACACAAGGAATGATGACATGACCATGATGACATTTTATGACCTTGAAAATGGAGGGAGTAGTAATGACAGCTAGGACATGAATCAAGACTCATTTGACAAAAGAAAGTCATTTAAAATTTTATTTGCAAAATATAATAATTTGAACAAATACCCTAAGCATGAATG
The DNA here is from genome assembly GCA_034641835.2 of Pinus albicaulis. Lineage (NCBI taxonomy): Eukaryota > Viridiplantae > Streptophyta > Pinopsida > Pinales > Pinaceae > Pinus > Pinus albicaulis. The sequence continues at coordinate 480,584,796 of CM076573.1, read as the reverse complement.
AGTACATTTGATCACTGAAACTTCTAGACACTAACAAGAGGTAGAGCACACACAGAGGATTTGTGCACTGTAGTAGACCATGGGCCATGAGCATTACTTATTTGTACTTGCAACCATATTTCCAGACAGATAAAAAGAGTGAAGCGGCGTCACCTTCTAGCTGGGTTTTCTCCTGAAAGGGTTTCCCAGAGAGCATATCTTGTGTCTAATGTGTGTGTGAGATTATTTTTTCGTTCTATATTTTTATGCATAATTTTCATTCGTATGCATGCACTAATTATAGTAAAATATGAAGATCTAGAAATTAAATAAAACTATAATAGTGTAGATTCTCATATTTTAAATATAATATTATCATATATGTTGTGATGAACTGTTCAGTGGAATATCCACGATAATTTATGGATCAAAAATACAGTTTTTCAAACCAGGTATGGGAATTATGAGTTTTTTGTAGTTCCATTTGGTTTGACTAATGCTCGAGCTACTTTTATGTGCTTGATGAATAGTGTGTTTTGTCCTTATCTCAACAAGTTTTTTATTGTATTCATTAATGACATCTTGTTATATTCTAAGAATGAGGAATAACATGTCGAGCCTTTAGTAGTGGTATTGAGACCATTGAGAGAGCATTAGTTATAATCTAAGCTTAGTAAATGTAGTTTTTTTTCTTCAGATAGAGGTACATTAATATGGGCATGTGGTCTCCAAGGATGGCATTATAGCAGAGGAACCAAAGAACATGACAACTATCATGGAGTGGGAAGCACCTAGAAACATGGATGAGGTAAGATCATTTATGGAGATAACATGCTATTTTAGGAGGTTCATTAGGAACTTCTCCCAGATTTCATATCCTATTACGTCATTTCAAGTAAAGGTAAGAAATTTGAATGGATAGAGGAATTTGCAACAAGTTTTGAACAGTTGAAGCATTTGTTGACAAATTCTCGAGTGTTAAAGATTGTAGACTTGGACAAATATTTTGTAATGTGTACATATGCTTGCAAGAGAGATATTGATGGAATCCTTATGTAGGAAGGACATGTAGTATGTAATGAGTCACAAAAATTAAATGAGCACGAGCAAAACTATCTGACACACGATCTTGAGTTTGCGGCAATATTTCATGCATTGAATATGTGGAGGCACTATATTCTTGGCAGGAGGTGTGTATTGATGAGTGACCACAGTGGGTTTAGATACTTGTTTGACCAGACGAATATGAATGCTAGGAAAGCTATATAGTTGGCCACAATAAGTGAGTTTGACTTTGAGATCAGGTATATCAAAGGAAAATAGAAAAGGGTTGTAGATGCTATTAGCAAGCGGATACATGTAAATCATTTTTCATCTATGAGTTGTTATGGGACAGACTTACATGATCGGATTTTATAGGCAGGTCAACATGATGATAGGTATAGAGGGATCATGAACAAGTTATAGAAGAGTACATGTAAAGGTACAAGTAGTGGTATAGGTACATCTACAGGCAGTGGTACACATGCAGGTGCTAAGGATGTTGACTATCATCTCTCAGAAAATGGCTTGATCAGATTTAGGGATAGGATATGTGTGGGAGAAAGTAGTGATATTAAGAATATTAGGTTGAGGGAGTTTCATGCGAAACCATATTCAGGTCACCCGGGCTACTAGAGGATACTTACAAAAATAAATAAGTTTTATTATTGGTTGAATATGAAGAAGGATGTGGCAGATTTTGTGGCTAGATGTTTGGATTGTAAGCAGGTAAAGATAGAGCATAGGAATCCAGATGAACTACTACAACCGATTGTGATTCCAAAGTGGAAATGGGAGGTAATTTCCATGGATTTCATTACAGGTTTTCTGAGGACATCTAGACATCATGATTCCATCATGGTTGTGGTGGTCAGGTTAACTAAGGTAGCACACTTCATTCCAGTGAAGAATATGCATTCATATAGTAATGTGGCACAGGTGTTCATCATAGATGTGGTCAGATTGCATAATGTTCCAAAGAATATTGTGTCTGATAGGGATGTAAAGCTCACTTCAAAGTTTTTGAAGGTCTTTTTTGAAGGTTTAGGTATAGATTTTGCCTTCAATAAAACTTATCATCCACATACAAATAGATAGACTAGGAGGGTCAATAGGATATTGGAGGACATGTTGAGGATGTATTTGATGCAAATAGAGGAGATGGGAGGAGTACCTTCCAATGGTTGAGTTTTCTTACAACAATTGTTACCGGGAATCACTGATGATGAGTATGTTTGAGGCACTGTATGGGTGGAGTTGTAATACTCCCATAAATTGGAGTGATCCAGTGAATAGGGTGTTGATAGGACTGAACATGTTAGTAGAAATGGAATAGGAAATTAAAGTGATCAAGAAGAATCTAAAGGAAGCACAAGAAATATAGAAAATTTATGCAGATCATAACAGGTTGTCTATTGAGTTTCATATTGCCGAACAAGTGTACTTGCGCATCAAGCCAAATAAGAGCTCCTTACGGATTGGATCATGTGTCAAGATGACATGGTTTTGTGTACCTTTCAATATTCTTGAAAGGATTGGGCCAGTATCCTATCAACTTGCACTACCTCCGATGGTGAAATTCCATGATGTTTTCTATGTGTCATTGCTTAAGAATTATGTTAATTATGCTGATTATTTGATTGAATGGTATGTATTGTAGGTGGAGTCAGATGTATAATTCCAACCAGAACCTAAGTGTATATTGAAGAGAAAGGTGCTCATGCTCTGGAATAGAGAAATCGAGCAGGTTAAATTGCAGTGGAAGAACTTTGGGTCCAATGAAGCTACATGGGAGATGGAGGATTAGATGCAAAATATGTATCCTTCTTTATTCGTGGTTGAGCGAATTCCCTTGATAGATGTTTTGATATATGTTTGGTTATATGTTTGATGTGATGTTTTGGTATATGTACATATGTGTATGGATGTAAATACCACCATGAGCTATGTTATAAGGCTCCAATAAATGATATTGGTGTCATGTCATTATGGGTGTCATGTTGTTATGTTGTTATGTTGGTTTTCTTCTCGGCGGGTGGATCATTGTAAATATTGCAACGAGCAAAGTTATAAAGCTCCATGGGAAGTATGTTTTACTTTCAACATTCTTGTTGGTTATAAGTGTCATTGAACACTGAGGATGATTTTCCTGCAAGGGGGAGGGTTCTGTATAAACCCTGGTCAAAATTCCATGTAAAAGTTAATAAAGGAAAAAACAAGACCATGGTCATGGGACACATATTCCAAGCTGAATGTTGGGAAAAAAAATCCTAGTGGGTGTTCATTTCAATTATTATGGCTAAAGGAAATTGGCAAAGGAAATGGAAAAGGCTTTGGAAAGGCAAAGTGGCATTTATTGACATTTATTTATGAAAATAATGGTAATTAGGAGAAAATGAAGGTGAAAGGTCATAGGTTTCATGTGAGGAGGAAAATGAAGGAAACTAATGGAAGATGAAGAAAATAGAGGCCTCATTTATGATTATGTGCTTCGTGTTAAATCTCAAAACTTAAAGTGCTTAAAATCAATGTAAAGTGAACGACAAAAAAGATCTTGTCGGGAGGAATCCGACACAATTTGTTTCATCGAAAACAGAGTCCAGATGAGGAAGATAGAGCCTCTTGTTTGTTTTCCTAAATAGCTAAAAAAATTGTAGAACAGGATAGAATGGTGACATGGCAGCCCAGTTAGTAGAAAAGGGATATTCTAGGAATATTCTATCATTTTCACCGAATGACACTGTGACAAGTGTCACTGCAGGATTCGCCAGAAAGTTTGGAAGGTGAAAATTTTTGATGTGTTATCTCCTAAGGTCGATTTTGAATTTTAATGGTGGGGTTGAAATTTTATTAAAGTTGGAATAGTCCAACTAGAGGCGGACACGTGGTGCAGCCAGGGGTCGCCACGTTCCCCCTCTGGTGGAACAAGGTCAAAGTTCGTATTATCAAATTTCATAGGTTGGAAAACTATGGTTCAAGGTTCGAATACACATATGTATGGCACATTTTTTAATTTGTATGGTGCAAACTATATAATACCAATGGTCGGGTTTTAAATATTTTAGTGGAGAAAAATTATACACACAGGAAGGGCGAAGGTCCGGGCTCGACCCCACGACCTCCCCCAAGCGAGCGTACCGTGTTACCACTATACTGTGACATCAGTTCTTAACATAATATTCCCACGACATATATTTGTTATCATATAGTATGACCAACGGGGGAATGGAGGGGGCCAAACCCCTCCCCACAAGGCTTTGCGCTATGACGAGGAGTGAGCACTCAAACATAAAGCATGATTAATGTTAAATTGTGGGTTTTGTTAACCCTTAATCCCATGATTAAGCACTAACCATATTGCTAATTCACAGTTTGTTAAAACACACTTATAGCGCTAAACTCACACTTATAAAAAATTAAACCAGAATTAAAATTAATTAACTCTGAGTTTAATATGGCGGAGAATTCGAAGGAACCCCCAATTTCAGCGTTGCCCCAAATTTAGTGGGCTTGGCAGGTTTTATGTAGTTTTTAGTGGAAATTTCCTAAGCCAAACTATTTGAAGCCTGCTTTCGCAAAATTCGACCAAATTGGGAGCGAAGAAGTCTATTACGGATTATTTGGACATGTTGAACACACGTTGAAGTAGGTTTGAGGCAATGAAGTAGGTTTGAGAGGCAGTAGAGCAGTATATGAATGTAAGCAACACTTTTGGCACATTTGAGATAATACACACATTTGAGATAATACGGAGGCCCAAGCCATGGAAGTTGGACCAAGGAGATGTAGCCCGGGAGGGTGAAATTCTTCATCAAAACATTGTGTTAATGGATCATTTGATGCTTTGTTGTACATGTTATTATTATTGTTCATTACTTTGTTTTTAAGTTAAAATTCTCATGAATTTAACATAAAACTTGATTCGTTTACCTGTTTTAACACTCATAAACACGTCAAGAAACCTATGCACATGAACCAAGGGATCAACAAATTGTTTATAATTATGAAGATGAAATTAGCACAAAAAAACTAACATTTAGATTCAGATCAAGGTGGTATCAGAGGATGATTGAAAGGTTGCAAAGGTTATTTGATTGATTTTGTACAAGTAGGGTTTTAATGGTTGCAAATTTTTGATTCTTACAAGGTTTAAGTTGCAGAGAGGAGAAGGGAAATTGTTGGCTGCTAGTCCTGAGGTTAGGACTAGGAGAGGGAGAGGAGGGCACCATCTCCACCCAAATTTACACTCACAGCTACACTTGAAGCACCTCAAGTTTTATCTCTAGTTGAGATTGAATAGGTACAAATTGCACTAGAAGCAGAGCATTGATCCATAGCCATCATGTCAGGTGTTGGACGGACTAAAGGTATTTTAGAATAGGAAGCATACAAGAAGGCTTTCTATGAACTAACTGAAACCAAGATTACAGAAATGGGTTTGAAAGGTAAGAACATAGCAAGCACTAGTTCTTCAAATTGTTTCAATGTCACTCAAGATGAAGATACAAGAATTGAACTTTTCCATATTAGAGTCGTTTCTAAACATACCAATATAGACACACTTTTTGATAGTGGTTCTCAAGCTATCTTGATTTCTGAAGAATTAGTTAAGGAGCTAAACCTTGAAACTGATATACATCAAAGACCTTATCCTTTAGGGTGCATATGCAAGAATGAAAACTGGCAGGTAACAATGAAGTGCATACTAAAGTTTTCCATCAATTCAAAATTTCATGATGAAGTTGAAATTGATGTGGTGCCTCTTGAGATATCAGGTATTGTTTTAGGAAGTCCATATCTTTATGATAGGAAAGCAATATTTCATCATAAAAAGAATAAATATCACTTTTATGTGCTTGATGAATAGTGTGTTTTGTCCTTATCTCAACAAGTTTTTTATTGTATTCATTAATGACATCTTGTTATATTCTAAGAATGAGGAATAACATGTCGAGCCTTTAGTAGTGGTATTGAGACCATTGAGAGAGCATTAGTTATAATCTAAGCTTAGTAAATGTAGTTTTTTTTCTTCAGATAGAGGTACATTAATATGGGCATGTGGTCTCCAAGGATGGCATTATAGCAGAGGAACCAAAGAAGATGACAACTATCATGGAGTGGGAAGCACCTAGAAACATGGATGAGGTAAGATCATTTATGGAGATAACATGCTATTTTAGGAGGTTCATTAGGAACTTCTCCCAGATTTCATATCCTATTACGTCATTTCAGAGCAAAAGGTAAGAAATTTGAATGGATAGAGGAATGTGCAACAAGTTTTGAACAGTTGAAGCATTTGCTGACAAATTCTCGAGTGTTAAAGATTGCAGACCTGGACAAAGATTTTGTAATGTGTACATATGATAGCAAGAGAGAGATTGGTGGAATCCTTATGTAGGAAGGACAGGTAGTATGCAATGATTCATAGAAATTAAATGAGCATGAGCAAAACTATCCGACACATGATCTTGAGTTTGCGGAAATATTTCATGCGTTGAAGATGCGAAGGCGCTATATTCTTGGCAGGAAGTGTGTATTGATGAGTGACCATAGTGGGTTGAGATACTTGTTTGGCCATACCAATATGAATGCCAGGAAATCTAGATAGTTGGCCACGATAAGTGAGTTTGACTTTGAGAACAGGTATATCAAAGGAAATAGAACATGGTTGTAGATGCTCTTAGCAGGCGGATACATGTAAATCATGTTGCATCTATGGGTTCCTATGGGACAAAATTACATGACCGGATTTTACAGGCAGGTCAACAAGATGACAGGTATAGAGGGCTCATGAAAAAGTTGTAGAAGAGTACATGTAAAGGTACAAGTGGTGGTATAGGTACATCTATAGGCAGTGGTACAGGTGCAAGTGCTAAGGATGTGTACTATCATCTCTCAAAAAATGGCTTGGTCAGATTTAGGGATAGGATATGTGTGCGAGAAAGTAGTTATCTTAAGAAGATTATATTGAGGGAGTTTCATGCGAAACCATACTCAGGTCACCCAGGCTACTAGAAGACAATGACAAAAATAAATAAGTTTTATTATTGGTTGAATCTCAAGAAGGATGTGGTAGAGTTTGTGGCTAGATGTTTGGATTTTAAGCAGGTAAAGATAGAGTGTAGGAATCCAGGTGAGCTACTACAACTGATTGTGATTCCAAAGTGGAAATGGGAGGTCATTTCCATTGATTTCATTATAGGTTTGTCGAGGACATCTACACAGCATGATTCCATCATGGTTGTGGTGGCTAGGTCAAATAAGGTAGCACACTACATTATAGTGAAGAATACACATTCATATAGTAATGTGGCACAAGTGTTCATCATAGATGTGGTCATATGGCATGGTGTTCCAAATAATATTGTGTCAAACAGGGATGTAAAGCTCGCTTCCAAGTTTTTGAAGGACTTTTTTGAAGGCTTAGGTATAGAGTTTTCCTTCAATACAACTTATCATCTGCATACAAATGGATAGACTAAGACGGTAAATATGATATTGGAGGACATGTTGAGGATGCATTTTATGCAAATAGAGGAGATGGTAGGAGTACCTTCCATTGGTTGAATTTTCTTACAACAGTGGTTACCAGTAATCACTGAGGATGAGTCTATTTGAGGCACTGTATGGGTGGAGTTGTAATACTCCCATCAATTGGAGTGGTCCAGTGAACAGGGTATTGATAGCTCTGAACATGTTATCAGAAATGGAATAGTAAATGCAGGTGATCAAGAATAATCTAAAGGAAGCACAGGAAATACAAAAAATTTATGCAGATCGGAACATGTTGTCTAATGAGTTTCATGTTGGGTAACAAGTGTACTTGTGTATCAAGCCAAAGAAGATCTCCTTACGAATTGGATCACATGCCAAGATGAAACCTAGATTTTGTGGACCTTTCAATATTCTTGAAAGGATTGGGCCAATATCCTATCGAATTGCACTGCCTCCGATAGTGAGATTCCATGATGTTTTATATGTGTCATTGCATAAGAAGTATGTTAAATATGTTGATTATGTGATTGAATGGTTTGTATTGTAGGTTGTATCAGATGGAGAATTCCAACCAAAACCTAAGTGTATATTGCAGAGAAAAGTTCTCATGCTCTGGAACTGATAAATCGATCAGGTTAAAGTGCAGTGGAAGAAATTTGGGCCCGATGAAGCTACATGGGAGATGGAGGATTAGAGGTAGGCTATGTATCTTTCTTTATTCGTTGGTTGAGCGGATTTCCTTGATAGATGTTTTGGTTTATGTACATATGTGTATGGATGTTAATACCACCATGAACTATGTTATAAAGCTCCAATAAATGATATGGGTGTCATGTCATTATGGGTGTCATGTTGTTATGTTTTCATGTTGGTTTTCTCCTCAGAAGATTGATCATTGTAAATATTTCAATGAGCTAAGTTATAAAGCTCCATGGGAAGTATGTTTTACTTTCAACAGTATTTTTGGTTATAGGTTTCATTGAACACTGAGGACAATGTTCCCCCAAGGGGGAGGGTTCTGTAACAACCTTGGTCAAAATTCCATGTAAAAGTTAATAAAGGAAAAAACAAGACCATGGTCATGGTACACGTATTCCAAGCTGAATGTTGGGAAAAAACATCCTAGTGGGTTTTAATTTCAGTTATTATGGCTAAAGGAAATTGGAAAAGGCAATGAAAAAGGCATTGGAAAGGAAAAGATTGGAAAAGGCAATGAAAAATGCATTGGAAAGGAAAAGTGCCATTTATTGACATTTATTTATGAAAATAATGGAAATTAGGAGAAAAGGAAGGTGAAAGGTCATAAGTTTCATTTGAGGAGGAAAATGAAGGAAAATAATGGAAAATGAAGAAAATAGAGGCCTCATTGATGATCAGGTCCTTAGTGTTAAAGCTCAAAAATGAAAGTGCTCAAAATTGAATGTAGACTGAATGACGACAAAGAGCTCGTGACAAGGAATCTGACACAATTTGTTTCATTGAAAACAGAGTCTAGATGAGGAAGATAGAGCCTGTTGTTTGTTTTCCCAAATAGATAAAAAATTTGCAGAACAACAAATAATGGTGACATGGCAACCCAGTTAGTAGAAAATGGATATTCTGGGAATATTCTGTCATTTTTTCCCAATGGAATTGTGACAAGTGTCACTACACGATTCGCTGAAAAGTTTGGAAGGTGACATTTTTTTATGTGTTATCTCCTAAGGTCGATTTCGAATTTTAATGGTGGGGTTGAAATTTAATTAAGGTTGGAATAGTTCAACCAGAGGAGGACACGTGGTGCAGCCAGGGGCCGCCACGTGCCCCATCTGGTGGACCAAGGTCAAAGTCTGCATTATCAAATTTCATAGGTTGGAAAACTATGGTTCAAGGTCAAAATACATATATGTATGGTGAATTTTTTAATTTGTATGGTGAAAAATATATAATACCAATGGTAAGGTTTTAAATATTTTGGTGGAGCAAATTTATACATACAGGAAGGCCGGAGGTCGGGGCACGACCCCATGACCTCCCCCAAGCGAGCGCGATGCGTTACCACTATACCGCAGCATCATTTCTTAACATCATATGCCCACAACATATATTTGTTATCATATAATATGAACAACGAGGGAATGGAGGGGGCTAGCCCCCCTCCCACAAGACTTTGCGCTATGACCAGGAGTGAGTGCTCAAACATAAAGAAGGACTAATGTTAAATTTTGGGTTTTCTTAAACCCATAATATCATGATTAAGCGCTAACCATATTGCTAATGCATGGTTTGTTAAAACATGCTTATAGTGCTAAACTCACACTTATCAAAAGTTAAACCACAACTAAAATTAATTAACTCTGAGTTTAATATGGCGTAGAATTCGGTAGAAGCCCCAATTTCGGCGTTGCCCCAAATTTAGTGGCCTTAACTGGAGTTTTATGTAGTTTTAGTGGAAATTTCCTAGGCCAAACTATTTAGGCCATAACTTTCGCAAAATTCGACCAAATTGGGAGCAAGAAGAGTCTATTCTGGATTATTTGGACATGTTGAACACATTGAAGTAGGTTTGAGAAGCAGTATATGAATGTAAACATTACTTTTGGCACATTTGAGATAATACAGAGGCCCAAGCCATGGAAGTTGGACCAAGGAGATGTAGCCCAGGAGGGGTGAAATTCTTCATCAAAACATTGTGTTAATGGATCATTTGATGCTTTGTTGTACATGTTATTATTATTGTTCATTACTTTGTTTTTAAGTTAAAATTCTCATGAATTTAACATAAAACTTGATTCGTTTACCTGTTTTAACACTCATAAACACGTCAAGAAACCTATGCACATGAACCAAGGGATCAACAAATTGTTTATAATTATGAAGATGAAATTAGCACAAAAAAACTAACATTTAGATTCAGATCAAGGTGGTATCAGAGGATGATTGAAAGGTTGCAAAGGTTATTTGATTGATTTTGTACAAGTAGGGTTTTAATGGTTGCAAATTTTTGATTCTTACAAGGTTTAAGTTGCAGAGAGGAGAAGGGAAATTGTTGGCTGCTAGTCCTGAGGTTAGGACTAGGAGAGGGAGAGGAGGGCACCATCTCCACCCAAATTTACACTCACAGCTACACTTGAAGCACCTCAAGTTTTATCTCTAGTTGAGATTGAATAGGTACAAATTGCACTAGAAGCAGAGCATTGATCCATAGCCATCATGTCAGGTGTTGGACGGACTAAAGGTATTTTAGAATAGGAAGCATACAAGAAGGCTTTCTATGAACTAACTGAAACCAAGATTACAGAAATGGGTTTGAAAGGTAAGAACATAGCAAGCACTAGTTCTTCAAATTGTTTCAATGTCACTCAAGATGAAGATACAAGAATTGAACTTTTCCATATTAGAGTCGTTTCTAAACATACCAATATAGACACACTTTTTGATAGTGGTTCTCAAGCTATCTTGATTTCTGAAGAATTAGTTAAGGAGCTAAACCTTGAAACTGATATACATCAAAGACCTTATCCTTTAGGGTGCATATGCAAGAATGAAAACTGGCAGGTAACAATGAAGTGCATACTAAAGTTTTCCATCAATTCAAAATTTCATGATGAAGTTGAAATTGATGTGGTGCCTCTTGAGATATCAGGTATTGTTTTAGGAAGTCCATATCTTTATGATAGGAAAGCAATATTTCATCATAAAAAGAATAAATATCACTTTTTAAAGATGGAATAGAGTACATAGTTAGAGCGCATAATAAGAAGACAAGTTTGTCTCTCATACATGCAAGAGAAATGAAGAGGATAGTGAATGAAAGTCAAAATTTGACTTTGTTAATGATCAAACATACAGATGTTTTGAATGAGGCCTTTCAAAAATATGCATAAAATGAACACGTTTATTTAATTGAAGTTTCTTATGCTTGTAATGATATGTTTCAAGACTCTGACAGGTTTCCTTTGAAAGGAAGTGAACAATATGTGAAAAATTTGTAGCAGTCAACATTAGTGTTGAGTAGTGTTGGAAACAAGATGCTGGTGCAAGAGAGTGCAAAGGTCAAAGAGAATGTGAAAAATAAATTTTACAAATAATGTATAGGTTCCACAACTGAATTTTTTTGGTTTCCTAACGGTACATGGAAATGGAAAAAATATTTGGTCAAAAGATGACGCAAGTACAAAGCAAGATCAGCTAAGGATCACCATGACGACAGTGTGCTAGGTGAGACAATTTTTAAGTTTCCTTTGATTGATGACCAAGGTGCGAAATTTTTTTTTTCTGCAAGAACAAATTTTTGCTCTGCAAATTCAGGGAAATTGCAACATGACGGTGTCAACAACAACAAGAGAGGGTCTCTAAAGTCAAGGAAAAAACTTATTTTTTGTGAAAATATCAAGTTGATGAAAATGGGAAAATTTCAGTGAATTGAGACTGGAAGGGCGAGGGAACTGTACTCTCATCCACATGATCAGTAATCAAAGAGATTTTTGGGTCCATAAGAGCTTGTTTCCAGGAAACCGACACAATTCGTTTCATCTAAAACAAAGTCCAGATGAGGAAGATAGAGCCTAATGTTCGTTTTCCTAAACAAATAAAAAATTTGCAAAATAGGACATAATGGTGACATGGCAGCCTAGTTAGCAGAAAAGGGATATTCTGAGAATATTTTGTCATTTTCACCCAATGACATTGTGACAAGTGACACTGTAGGATTTGCCGAAAAGTTTGGAACGCGAAATTTTTTTATGTGTTATCTCCCAAGGTATATTTCGAATTTTAATGGTGGGGTTGAAATTTTATTAAGGTTTAAATAGTCCAACCATAGGTGGACATGTGGTGCAGTCAGGGGCCGACACGTCCCCTCTCTCATGGACCAAGGTCAAAGTCCGCATTATCAAATTCCATAGGCGGGCAAACTATGGTTCAAATTTTGAATACATATATGTATGGCACATCATTTTATTTGTATGTTGCAAAATATATAATACTAATGGTCGGGTTTTAAATATTTTGGTGGAGAAAAATTATACACACAGGAAGGGTGGAGGTTGGGGCTCGACCCCACGACCTCCCCCGAGCGAGCACATTGTGATGAAACCAGCTCCCAAAATAGAGGAAAAGAGAGATCACTGCCTTATAGATCAACCACTTCGAGGGGGAAACGTCCTTTACATTACCTAAATGAAAAATTCTTGGATGATACAAATGAAAAAACCTTCTTTCTATATATAGGAGTCCATGGGGTCACAATATAATCCTAGCCGACCTAACAATAATAATGTACGGGCACAAAAATAACAATAGTGGGTTTTATGGGGTACAATAATAACAATATGGGGGCTACAAGGGTACATCAATAACAATAAGGGGCACAATAATAATATATGTCTATGTAGTAATATTAATGAGTAATAGACATTGTAATATGAGGGCTATATCATGGAATATATGGAATATAGATGGAATGATATTGAATAATTGGAATATAATCCATGATAGATACTTCTATAGATCTTTAATATTCCAAAATGGAAAAGACAGGAATATAGAACATATGCAGCATTCCAAATAAATCAAAACAGGAACATAGCACTAAAATCTGGAAAATGCCGGAAATATGCTGCAATAGGAAATTACATTAAGACACCATAATCTATGAGAAGAAAACCATGGAGCCATATCATTATATATAACAACAAATGAAATTACACAGTTCTCCAAAAGGAATGCACTCAAGCCACAAGATGGCTGAAATACACTAAAGAAACCAAGCACTGGAAATGTTGTGCTGCTACTGCTACTGCTGCTGGAAACTACTGCTACTGAGGAGAAGAAAAACGTGCAGAGGGATGTTAGAGTGCTCAGAATGATTCATTATTTTAAGCACAGATTCTACTAAAAAAACCCTGAAAAACCCAAAAATGGTTTGGCCATATTTTAAATTTGGATTTTCGGTCTTTTTTTAGTTGCCCACTGCATTTCTGATGTTTGTCTTATGCACTCCCTGGGAATGACTACTAATATGGGGATGAAGGAATGATCTATCAGTTGCAACAACACCCAATCAACTCAATAGGTGAAGGGCTGGTCCCCTCATTGGAAAATAAGCTCAGAAATTGGAGATTTCTCTCCTCCACTGCTACACCCCTTCAACACAACCCAAATCTAAACAGAACTATGTTGTACATGAGATTGGAGCTTGGAAAAATTATTGATTGTGGAATTATAGTGCAAAATCCTTGAAGATATTCTCAATGGAAGAGGTGGAATTCCCGATCAGGAACACCCTATGCTAAACAGCACATGCAATCTTAGCTAAACAGTTGAAGAAAGCTATATGTCTAAACAGAGCATATATCAAAATATCAAATACATCAAGATGAATAATATGGCTACCATCCTCTTCCTTTTATAAGATATGAGATTCCAAACCCTAAGCCCCATCCATTAATGACAGTACTTCCATGCAATGTTTCTCCATCTAAAACTGCATTGTCCCTTCATTAATGTCCACTCCTCCATGACAACATTGTTGATTTGGTCAAAGTTGACCCAGTCCATATGTTTTATCCCCTGTTCACACCTTAGGGTGCTTTATTGAGCTGGAAAGATGATCAAATTTCACATGAGAAGTGGTTTTTTTCACAATAAAGAGATCTATGGGCCTCCCTACCCACTTATTCACCTATCTAAGTGACAAAACAAAAATTTAATATTCCAATTAGCTGTAGGCTAATTTAGGAATATTACAGTCCTCCCCTTCGAAATTTTGCTTGTCCTCAGCCAACTGCAAGGATACTACAAAATATCCAATGGATATTTCCCCTCCCAAGGATACAAATTTTCCTTTAGTGGATAAACCAAATAGCTCTCATCATGAAAAAGTGGGAGATATATTGAAAGAGTTATATGTTGTCCATTGGCCTCCTTAAGGCATGAGAGATGATAAACGTTGGGTGCCTCAACCCCAATGAGAAACTCCAATCTCCATGCTATCATCCAAACAAAGTGAGCCATCCTTGGTAGCTCATAGAAATAGTAACCAATCGACTACTTATGCAATGTGTAGGGGTTGCATGGCTGAAAATGAGAGATCAGATTGTTTAGCTTACTTTGTCTCTCCATCCATTTATGATAAATTTTGAGTTGATGATCTTGGGCTACAATAATATAGTCCTCATGAAGCCAAAATATACTTGGCATCTCATGATTCCACTCATTGGTTCTAGGGAGCCTTCTTGCCCAATCCTTCATGCATATAGTGAATAGAGTGTCATCACCATATGGAATCCAAAAGAAACATGGACTAAGTGTCATATGACATATTGGATGGTGACAATAGTCCTTCAAGTGAGACCAACGTTGTTCTTCTTCTTGTTGTCTCCAAACACGATGTGATGAGTGGCCATCCAACCACTTGCTTGCTACCATAAGCTTCTCAAAAGCTTGAAAATAGTAGAGGACATTATGTTTTGGTTGAATATGAACCAAGAAAAACATATATTCCCAAATTCGTCCATAGAGTGGTCATCCCCATCACTGGATGTAGTCCCAAAAGGGCCATGAAATCCACAAAGAGGCTTTCTCTCTTGTGGAGAAATGTGTTGCAAATGTATGGTAAAAGAATATACATACATTGTTAGTTTATCAGTAAACAACAAAACACAATATTTACCATATATTGTAGACAAGTTAGTGAATATTTCCTTAGATGAACCTTCCCATCTCTTCAGCAAAAGGGGAAGTGACTGAAACAACCTTGCAAGGTGGTTTCTTTCCTCCTCATACATCAAACAAGCTACATATCTCTTGATATGTTGGTGCACATCTTCTTCGAGATCCTCCTAATAAAATCCCTCCATGATGGTGTGGTAAGGCTCAATGGAATCCTCGTGCTCTGAAAAAATGCCTCATATGCTGCATGTAGAATCCCCTCCTTGAGCTTGGAGTCTCTAGTCAAGTAGATCTGATTGTTGGGAAAAATATTGAGAGGGGGGGTGAATCAGTATTTAGGGCTGAACAATTTTTCTTTTCTTTCTCTTAAAACCAAATGTTACAGTACTACATCCAACATGTATGTCCAGATATCTTATTATGTCTTTACTTAGAGCATTGCATCAGATAAGCATTAAGCATGAACAGAAATAACAAAACATAAACAACACATATGAACACCAATATTTAAGGTGGAAACCCAATTCGGGAGAAAACCGCCACTGCTGTAATCTCAGACTTCAATATTTATTATAGAGAAAACTTCTTACAATATATGCTGGTGCAGAATTATACCAGCACGCAGGCACCCACCTGTAGAAGGCTACAACCTTCTCTCGTTTACCAGCCTCTCCTGGAAGGGAGCTACTACCCCCTGCTCTCATTTACCAGCCTCTCCTGGAAGGGAGCTACTACCCCCTGCTCTTGTTTACCAGCCTCTCCTGGAAGGGAGCTACTACCCCCTGCTCTTGTTTACCAGCCTCTCCTTTACCAACTACCACTGGAAAGGAGCTACAACCCCCTTTCTGAAGGCTTCGACCCTTAGCACCACTGTGGACCACGTTTCATCAATTTCATACTAGATCCACCAGTTTCCACACAACATACCTTTCCAGTCACCAGATTTATTTATTTTCTTCAGAGGTGAATTCTTAATTCAGATCTCTCAGCAATCTGTTACCCATTCCATATAGATATACTTTCGAGTGAAGAATTCATTCACAGCCCTTACTCATGCATACTTTATTCATGATTTCGTCAGTCGATTAAACCAGGAATTAATCTAATCTAGAAATATTGATTAATCATATTCACCGGTGCACCATAGATTCAGATATATCATAGTTTATTCATACAGATATCTCTAAAAGAGATTCGTTTATTATCAAGCCTTTCGCATGCACACCGTTCTTCATGATCCTCATCACCTTATATAGTTTTCGCCTTTATCAAAACCTTGGGTCAAAACCATTCACTTGCTAATGGTATTCCTGGACGGGGTCAAAATAGATAATCCAGCAGGGTCTCCATAACTCTCATTGTTCTATTGATTTTGGTAATTAAATAATTAATTTAATACTTTTGAACTTAACTTTAGGATTAAGGTTAGCCTTTCGCATATTAACGCTTTCAAACAATATGATAAAACTTTGACCCAGGGCCCACAAATATAGTCAATAGCCAATCAAATACGCGCATGGTACCATAAGTAAATTTCATGCAAGTCTAGTATCCGATCACCGTTAGATTAGCAAGCTTCCAGATCAACGGCGTATATGCGTATCGCTCGACCTCCGATGCCGAACGTTAATGTGCAATGGTCCGCCGTACATATGTTAATCTTTGTGCACCTTCAACAAATGATGACCGTCCGATGACGCCTTCCCAGATCAACGACGTATATGCATATCGCTCGAACTCCGATGCCGAACATTAACGTGCGATGGTCCGCCGTACCTGTGTTAATCTTCGCGCACCTTCAACAAATGATGATCGTCTGATGACCCCTTCCCAGATCAACGGTGCTCAACGATATCGCTGGACATCTTGGGTCGAACTATAATGCGTGATGACGCATAGTGAAAAGTGGTTTTGTGAAGTCGTACAGGGACGCGTGTTAAGCACTCTATGGAATCACTCCTCAACCAGGAAATACCGCTTTCTCTGCATAGGTGGTGCGATGAAAACCGTAAACCACCTTCACTGTTCACTCTGTCATGGTTTCGCTCTTCCACGCAGGGTTCCGTTGCCTTTTAAATGTATTATTATAATTAAGTTGCGCTTTAATGTTTTGCCTTTTATTACAAATCCATTACTAAATTTAACGCTCTATTCACAATATTTGTTTGAGTCTTTTAACATACATTCTTTACACCGGTTGTTGCCTTCTGACCTCGACACAACACAATGTCACTCTGTCTTCAATTCTGCTTCCTATCCTGTCACAGTTCCGCTTCTACATTCAATTTCTTGATTCCGCAAGCTGATCACTGTACTATGCTACAATCATCATATCTCTGCAACCATTAATTCCTTCAATTTATACACTAAATCTTTAATTTCGAATCCTTGCCACAGGGTTTATGATTTTTACGGACAATGATTCATAGTTGTCCACAGGGACTCTACTATCCTTCCTTCTGAATTCTATCAAGAATATATATATAATTCACAGAAAATGCAGAACCTTTTTTCTGTTTGATGGCCTTTTTCTTCCTATACTGTCTTTGGACAACTTTCAATTCACTGCTTGTCCCTGCTCCTTGACTGATACTGCTCTCTGTAGCTCAAACTGTAGATGCATTCTTTCTCTGTTCTTCTCTGCTACATTTAGACTTTGCCCCATCCTTTTCCATCAATGAAAATATTTCCAACAATCTCCCCCTTTGGCATTGATGGCAATACTCTTCCTTTGATTTTCTTATAGAAGCCCTTTGTTTCTTGTCCTCCCCCTTTGACATCAATGGCAAAGAGTTGACAATACCATGCTCCCCCTGAGATCATGCTGCATCTTCATAATATAACAAGATGACTTATAAATGCCAACAATGCATCCTTTTCATATGACCAATGCTCCCCCTTAGCCTGTGCAGTCAGAGATGCCCAATAGCACCGCACAACCAATTTAATCTTCTGTATTTAAGTAGACCTGATCCTCTGCATGGTAGAGACTACTCCCAATTTCTGTCTGAGATATTCGAACGCTTCCTTGGGTAGAGGTTTGGTAAATATATCAACAACTTGTTCTTTGGAGGAAACATACTCCAATTTCACCTTTTGTTCAAGCACTTGTTCACGTAAAAAGTGATATTTGATGGGAATGTGCTTGGTCTTGGAATGCATAACAAGATTATTTGAGATACTGATGGCACTTGTATTATCACACATAGTGGAGATAGGAGGTGAAAATTTGATTTGAAAGGCTTGTAGGGTTTGCATCATCCAGAGAAGTTGAGTGCAACATGATGCTACAGCCACATATTCTGCTTCTGCTATAGATAAGGCAATGGAGCTTTGCTTCTTGCCCGACCAAGATACTAACCGGGGCCCCATATAGAATGCACCACCACTAGTGCTTTTTCGATCATCAACACTTCCAGCCCAATCTGCATCAGTGTATGCATGTAGAGTAAGATCAGCATTCTTTGGATACCATAGTCCAAAATCTTGAGTTCCTTGTAGATATTTGAATATTATTTTCACAGCCTGAAGGTGAGACTCTTTTGGATTAGCTTGAAATCGTCTAACAATACCAACTGCATGTATAATGTCTGGTCTTGTCCCAGTGAGATAAAGTAGACTTCCTATCATAGATCTGTATTCTGGTTGATTCACCGTGGGGGAATCATCACTAGAACTGAGATTACATCCAGTTATCATTGGTGTACTTACAGGTTTGCAATATTCCATGCCATACTTTTCAGGATTTGCTTGAGGTATTTTTCTTATGATAATAAAATGTCATATGTTGCTTGTTGCACTTGCAATCCAAGAAAGAATGTTAGTTCCCCAAGTAAAGACATTTCAAACTCTTGCTGCATATCAGAAGCAAATTTCTGACTCATAAACTCTTCATTACTTCCAAAAATGATATCATCAACATATACAACCACAATCAATAGTTTGTTATTTTCAGTTTTTGTGTATAAGTTGCTATCAGCAGACCCTTTTGAAAATCCTTGTTGATGAAGATATTTGTCAAGATGATAGTACCATGCCCTTGGAGCTTGTTTGAGACCATATAGAGCCTTTTTAAGTCTGCAAACAAGTTTTTCATCATTTCCCAAAATGAATCCTTCTGGTTGTTCTATATAAACTTCTTCTTCTAGATCACCATTGAGAAAAGCATATTTAACATCCATTTGATAAACTTTGATTTGTTGGAAGCTTGAAAAAACAAGAAACATTCTTATGGCTTCAAGTTTGGCTACAGGAGCAAAGGTTTCTTCAAAGTCTATACCTTCTTGTTGAGCATACCCCTTGCAAACAGGTCTAGCTTTATTTCTTATAACATCCCCATTCTCATTTAACTTGTTTTTGAATATCCATTTAGTTCCAATGACATTTTTGTCATTAGGTCTTGGTACTAATTCCCAAGTGTGATTCTTTTCAATTTGATCAAGCTCTTCATTCATGGCTTGAATCCAACATTCATCTTTGCTAGCTTGACTGACATTGTGAGGTTCAATAGTGGATAGAAATGCCAGATTGCTAGAAGATCCCACAAGAGTCCTTCTTGTTTGTACACCCGATCCCTTTTCTCCCAAAATTTGAGATTCTGGATGATTCTTTTGAACATATCTGGATGGAGCCTTTTTAGACAAATCATCTTCGGGTTCTTCACTGGGTTCACTATTTGTATCATTACTATTTGATGTAGAAGGATACGTGTCATCATCATCTTCATCTGTTGTTTGCTTTTCTTCTTTTGGAGCTGCAGGAGACTCATCAATAACAACATCAATACATTCAACAATCTTCCGAAGTCTTTTATTGTAACATTTATATGCCATAATCCTAGAGGACTAACCAAGAAATATTCCTTCATATGCTCTGGGGTCAAAGTTGCCAAGTTTTTCATCATTATTTTTGATAAATCATTTGCTTCCAAAAATTCTAAAATGCTTTATAGTGGGAGGATTACCATACCAGAGTTCATATGGAGTTTTATCACTATTTACACGAACATGTGCCTTGTTGAGAATGTTTACTGCTATATGTGCTACTTCTCCCCAAAATGTGTCAGGTGTTCCGAAATCATCAAGCATAGCTCTAGCCATTTGTTGAACTGTTCTGTTCATTCTTTCTGCAACGCCATTCTGTTGTGGAGTGCCAGCTACAGAAAACTGTCTTTTTATGCCATGTTGTTCACAAAATTCAAGGAATTCATTGGATGTATATTCTCCTCCTTGATCAGATCTAAGACACTTGATTTTTAGATCTAATTCATTCTCAACTAGTGCTTTGAAGATATGAAATTTCTCAAATGCTTCATCTTTGTGTTTAAGCAGCCCAATCCAACACATTCTAGAGAAATCATCAATGAATAAGATATAGTATTCTTCACCACGGGGTGAATTTTTCCTCATAGGTCCACATATGTCGGTATGAATGAGTTCAAGAGGTTTACTTGATGATCCTTCCTTGGCATTAAATTGTACCCTGGTTTGCTTACCGAATTGGCAAGATTTGCATATGATATTTTCAGGTAGAGTAATATTGGGAAGATCACAAACAACTTTAAGTCTGCTTGATTTGTTGATTTGAGAGAAGCTCAGATGCCCCAACCTTCTATGCCATAGCCAATTTTTTTAAGATTTACTCAAATAACATTGTTCTTTGCAGTTCTTTAATACATACAAGTTGCTTGGAGTTATTTTTCCTTTGATAATTGTTTTACCTATATCAAGATCACATACCACACATTCTTTTGAACTAAAGACAACTTTAGTTCCTTGATCACACATTTGACTTACACTTAACAAGTTATGCTGTAATCCATCCACATACATGACTTCATTAGCTTTCACATTTTATTTTAGAAAAACAGACCCTTTTCCCTTAATGACTGCAGGAGTATCATTTCCAATTGTAACATTCTTTTCTTTTTCCAGAGCACTATATGCAAGAAGTTTGGTTTTATCACCTGTCATGTGTCTTGAGCATCCACTATTAATGTACCATTGGTTTTATTCATCTTTTTCAAACAACGCTATGCCACAATTTTCAACCTGTAATTCCTTCTTTTTCCATACTTTGGAGCTTGAAGGAACATGTTCTTTTGGCTAAATTTTTCTCCTGCATTCAGATTCTTCATGGCCAAAGTTATTGCAATAAGCACATTCAACTTCATTTTGAAGAGGAGAAAAGTTGTTATAGGTATTCTTCTTTGTTTCAATATCAATCCTTTTCTTTCTTGCTTCTCTTTGTTTCAACATTGAACAAATTTATGACCAAAATTGTGACATGAGAAACATTGTCCATTGAAGAAGAAATTTCTGCGATCATAAAATCTTCTACATGAATTTACCTGTTGATTGGTGTTTCTTTGAAATGCATTCCTGTTAGTGTTCTTTGAATTGAGATGATCATGATTTACCTGTAAAGATTCTTTATTCCCTTGCTAAGTGGCAGCATGTTGTAAACCAGCTGTAACTGCTTTTAGATAATTTGGTGCTGAAGCCTGAGAAGATTCTCCAATATATCCAAGACCTGTCTTTATAAGAGGAGAACGATGTACCTTGATAATCTCATCTAAGGTTTCAGATCCTTTAGCAAATATAAGATTCAGAGTCTGTACTTTCTCAAGTTCTTTTCTTAAACTTACTACTTCACACTCTAATTTCTCATTGTGTTTCTCTTTTTCTTCAAGCTGATTTTTCAGAGTTTCTATGGTTATTCTACTTTCTTCTAAGCAAATTTTGAGTTTATTGTTTTCATCAAGAAAATCACTGTCTTCTAGAGCATCCACAAAAGTATCCTTTTCTTCTCTAGATTCTTTTTCAAATGCCATGAGAATTCTAAGATCTTGTTCACATTCTTCCTCACTATCAGATAACCCATCACTGTCTTCATGAGTATAGTAACTATTTCTAGTGCTAAAACGATTTTTATTCCTTCTTGCTACTTCCTTCTCCTTTTTATGTGTTTATTTATAAGGACACTTAGCAGCATAATGACCAAATCTTCCACAATCAAAACATTTGAAAGGAAGCTTACCTCTGAATCGTCCTGTGCCAAGTTGAAGTTTCTTTACAAAGTTTATCTCATCTTCTTCTGAGATATATCCTGATCCTTTTGTTTTTTGTACTTCCTTCCCTTTTGTAGAAGTTCTAAAGACTGCTTCTTTGACTTCAGATGGTCCTCCTCTTCTCATTTCATATGTAGTTAGTATGCCATGAAGTTGCACCACAGTAATAGTTTGAAGATCCTACTTTTCTTCAAGAGCAGAAAATTTTGACTCAAATTTTGTCGTTAGTGATCTTAAGACTTTCTCAACCAAAGTAGATTCGGTTATTGTTTCTCCCAGATTTCTCATACGATTTACAATATCATCAAGACGTAAAAAGAAATTGGCAATGCTCTCCTCATTATCCATTTTTAGATTCTCATATTGAATTCTGAGAGTTTGGAGTTTAGCACTTTTTACCTTTGCATCACCTTCATAACTTAGAATGATTTTGTCCCATATTGCCTTTGATGTATTCAGCTGCATGACTTTGAAAAATTCTGATTCAGTTAGACTTCCCAATAGAGCATTGACCGCCTTTGAATTTTTTTCATAATTCTTTCTTTCTGTTGGATCTGTTGGTACTGCAGCTGGATATTGATATCCTCCTTCAACAATTTCCCATACCTCTGCTCCCAAAGACTGAAGATAGGATCTCATCCTTGTTTTCCAGAAGATTAAATTATTTCCGTTAAAGAGCGGCGGCCTGATAGATGTTGTTCCATATTGATTGCTCATCTTGCTTGATCTTCCTTCTAGCGGCTAAGATTTTTCAGAAGGACCTGCTCTGATACCAATTGTTGGGAAAAACACTGAGAGGGGGGGTGAATCAGTATTCAGGGCTGATCAATTTTTCTTTTCTTTCTCTTAAAACCAAATGTTACAGTACTGCATCCAACATGTATGTCCAGATATCTTATTATTTCTTTACTTAGAGCATTGCATCAGATAAGAATTAAGCATGAATAGAAATTAAAAAACATAAACAACACATATGAACACTAGGATTTAAGGTGGAAACCCAATTCGGGAGAAAACCACCGCTGATGTAATCTCAGTCTTCAATATTTATTATAGAGAAAACTTCTTACAATATATGCTGGTGCAGACTTATACCAACACGCAGGCACCCACCTGCAGAAGGCTACAACCTTCTCTCGTTTACCAGCCTCTCCTGGAAGGGAGCTACTACCCCCTGCTCTCATTTACCAGCCTCTCCTGGAAGGGAGCTACTACCCCCTGCTCTCGTTTACCAGGTACCACTGGAAGGGAGCTACAACCCCCTCTCTGAAGGCTTTGACCCTCAGCACCACTGTGGACCACATTTCATCAATTTCATATTGGATCCACCAGTTTCCACACGACATACCTTGCCGGTCACCAGATTTATTTATTTTCTTCAGAGGTGCATCCTTAATTCAGATCTCTCAGCAATTTGTTACCCATTCCATATAGATATACTTCCGAGTGAAGTATTCATTCACAACCCTTACTCATGCATACGTTCTTCATGATTTCATCACTTGATTAAACCAGGAATTAATCTGATCTAGAAATCTTGATTAATCATATTCACCGGAGCACCGTAGATTCAGATCTATCAGAGTTTATTCATACAGATATCTCTAAAAGAGATTCGTTTATTATCAACCCTTTCGCATGCACACCGTTCTTCATGATCCTCATCACCTTATATAGTTTTCACCTTTATCAAAACCTTGGGTCAAAACCATTCACTTGCTAATGGTATTCCTGGACGGGGTCAAAATAGATAATCCAACGGGGTCTCCATAACTCTCATTGTTCTATTGATTTTGGTAATTAAATAATTAATTTAATACTTTTGAACTTAACTTTACGATTAAGGTTAACCTTTCACATATTAACGCTTTCAAACAATATGATAAACCTTTGACCCCAGGCCCACAAATATAGTCAATAGCCAATCAAATACGTGCATGGTACATAAATTTTGCACAAGTCCATCGTCCGATAACCGTTAGATTAGAAAGCTTCCAGATCAACGACGTATATGAGTATCGCTCGACCTCCGATGCCGAACGTTAACATGCGATGGTCCGCCGTACCTGTGTTAATCTTCACGCACCTTCAACAAATGATGACCATCCGATGACCCCTTCCCAGATCAACGATGTATATGCATATCGCTCGACCTCCGATGCCGAACGTTAACATGCGATGGTCCGCCGTACCTGTGTTAATATTCACGCACCTTCAACAAATGATGACCGTCCGATGACCCCTTCCCAGATCAACGACGCTCAATGATATCGCTGGGCATCCTGGGTCGAACTATAACGCGTGATGGCGCATAGTGAAAAGTGGTTTTGTGAAGTCGTACAAGGACGCATGTCAAGCACTCTATGGAATCACTCCTCAACCAGGAAATACCGCTTACTACGCATAGGTGGTGCCATGAAAACCGTAAACCACCTTCACTTTTCACTTGGTCATGGTTCCGCTCTTCCACGCAGGGTTCCGTCACCCTTTAAATGTATTATTATAATTAAGTTGCGCTTTAATGTTTTGCCTTTTATTACAGATCCATTGCTAAATTTAACGCTCTGTTCACAATTTTTGTTTGAGTCTTTTAACATACATTATTTACACCGTTTTTTGCCTTCCGACCTCGACACAACACAATGTCACTCTGTCTTCAATTCTGCTTCCTATCCTGTCACAGTTTTGCTTCTACATTCAAGTTCTTGATTCTACAAGCTGATCACTGTACTATGCTACAATCAACATATCTCTACAACCATTAATTCCTTCAATTTATACACTAAATCTTTAATTTTGAATCCTTTCCACAGGGTTTATGATGTTTACGGACAATGATTCATAGTTGTCCACAGGGACTCTACTATCCTTCCTTCTGAATTCTATCAAGAATATATAAATAATTCACAGAAAATGCAGAGCCTTTTTCTGTTTCATGGCCTTTTTCTTCCTATACTGTGTCTGGACAACTTTCAATTCACTGCTTGTCCCTGCTCCTTGACTGATACTGCTCTCTGTAGCTCAAACTGTAGATGCATTCTTTCTCTGTTCTTCTCTACTACATTTAGACTTTGCCACATCCTTTGCAATCAATGAAAATATTTCCAACAGTGATCATGGAAATAAATGACTCCATCAACCAGTCTATACCTCCCATCTACCACTTTCCCATCAATAACCTTACATGTGAAGAGGTTCTTGGAATACTCCACCAATAGTTGGGACTCCCAATATGGATCCATCCTTCCCAACAATGACAGCACTATAGAAATATAAAATGAAGCACTTGTATCATCATAGCTATCCTCTTTGACATGCCCAATGCCAAAGCCACATGTTGGAGTACTGCTACCCAACTTTTGCTGCCTCCCTTATTGCTGATCTTGCCCAAGACAAGATTGAAGTACATGGAGATCAACCTCCTCTTGAAAGGTATTACCCATCCAAAACTTCCATAGTTTGGCCAATGCATACAAGAGCGTCAATAACCTCTTATCATATTAAGAAATCTTCCTCATGTGTGGAATTATCATCTGTTGCTCCAAGGCTATGGAGTATCCATTTGACACCATGCTCACGCAATCATAGATTTCTGAATCATCATTTTTTAGCGCAAATAGCTGAGTGGGAGATAGCAATGTCCATATCAGAAAATTTCTCACCTCTCCTTTGATCCCATCAAAGGTTCTCTACGTTGTGCTAGCTCCTCCCAAGGCTCCTTCCTTAGCCAAATATATCAATGCTTCTCAATGTTGAGAGAACTCTTTATTCATCTTCCAATGAGGGGGTCTCCCTGGTGGAATGCCTCCATGTAATGAAACATCAAGGCCTAGAGCAGGCTGTATATGTGAGTGGATTGATTTTTCCTTGTCCTCACTATGCAAATCCTCCTGCCTCTTCTATGCATCAATATTTTGAAATAGAGAGGGGTGTGTGCTCCTAATCATATGTTTTTGTTCCTCCCCCTTATCTTCTTGTATCTTAAAGATCTCACAATCTGTCAATGAAGGTACATGTTGCTCATGGATTGTGCCCTGATCTCCACATGTGAGATTCTTTGGAACTCCTTGAAAGAGTATAAGAGTTTATCTCTTTGGAGAAAATGCTCCATCTTCCTCTTCATGAGGTACTAGATCTGCTATTTCTGTGATAGTTTTGTTACCTCATATCTTCTCTTCCCCTTCATCATTAATGGATGTTGTCTCTTTATCATTAAGAGGTTCTTTGTTCAATTCCTCTTTTGGAAAAGAGATCTTCATGTCTTCCCCTTGAGAAGAGAGCTCTTTCTAAAATGGGGATCTTGCCTCTAGCAAGGTATCATGCAAGTTTTTAATCCCCTCAATAGTTTTCTGAAATGGAGTTGGATTTATAGATCCTTCCAACTCATGCAAAGGTTTTTTTTGTTTATGCTTGGTTAGCTCAACCAAGGAAGTTTCAGAATTTTTTCATTGAATCTCTTTACTAACATCCTAGTGAACTTTGTATAAGTGGAAATATTTGCATATTTTAATGAAAAATATTCATAAAACCACCAGGCATAAGCCTTACCTTCAAGATGCAACATTGCTAGTCTAATGGCTTCCTCTTCTGAAACTTGATGCAGCTAGAAATATGTGTCTAGCTCCTCCACCCAAGCCCTAGCTGAAAATTTAGGTGATCCATAAAAAGTTATATAGAAAGAATATACCCACATCATGCTACTTGCTTCTATCATGGTTGCTAGGTCTTCTATTCTCCTTGATCTTACAAAATGCTTGGAATTTTAGATGATCTCTAAATCTCTGAGTGTGAGATTCATACTCTTGAACATAGTCACCAAGAGTCTCCTCCTTTGGTACATCTTCTTCCTCCATCTCTCTTGTTATGACCCTAGGCATGGTGCCACATTATAGATCTAATGGTGTAGATGAATGCTCACACCCATAATGTGAAAATCTGGAGCTTTCTTCATGTGCAAGCCCTCTTGGATAATCTCTCTATCTCTCCATTCTCATCTCTTTGATGTCTCTGCTAATGCACTACATAGTTTGAAGAAGAAGTTTTGAGAACTCCTTCCCTCCTGTAAATGAGGGTTTGCCTTCATCTCTTCTGTACATCTTCTCCTTCCTATTAGAAGCCTCCCTAGATGACATAATGGCTGAAATACACAATCTGGGCCATGATTATGCCCTGATACCACTATGATATTCCCAAATGGGGAAGCAGCAATATAGCTCATAAAATGAAAGCAGCAGCAAATATTTAACACATGAAACCATGAAACCAATATAGATTCATAACATTATGTATTAGGACAAAAAATCAATATAAAATAGTGAGGCATAAACCATATACAATGAGGAAACAAGCCTCCCATAAGCAATCACTACCAAAATGAGTTGCTGTTACAATACAAAATGCCAGAGAGAAACTACAACGCAATAATTTTAAGCACAACTACACCTGGAGATGATGCAATGATATAAAATTATTGATATAGGCCCCAATAGAGTTTATACTTACGGATTTGGGCACTAGATCAACTTTTCAAGACAACCCAAGAGGGTTTCCAGAAAATGCACACAATGTGCCAATGTAAGTTGTATCCCTAGGGCTGAAGATATGCTACAACAACAGAAATGAGAATATATGGCTGAAGATGATGTAGAAACCTATAGCTCTTCTCCAATATATTCTTCGGATGAAATAATGGCTCCTCCACTAAAGAAATCACCTCCCAAAACAACCACTGCAACTACCCCTACAACTCCTCCCTAAAATAATGCAGATCTGGACTAAAACTATGCTGTAGGGGATAAATACTCCTTAGTCTACTGCTAAATGTGTCAATAAATCTCAAGGGGCTTCTTTACAGGCCTTCCAATGGATGGAAACCTTCCTCCACTGCAAAACTAGCTCTGAAGACACCCGATCTACTTCCATAGTCATGGTTAATAATATATAGACAACATTCCAATATTTGTAATATTATTCCTCTCAATTTTACATGAGTATAGGATCTGTGCTGTATTTTAAAGAATATTTGTAATACATTCCATCTTTGGAATGGGTAATATTATTCCTCTCTAATATGGGGCACAATAATAACAATATGGGAAGCAGCAATATATGAACAAAATAATGGAAAGAACAGTGAATAAATCAACACACCATGATATGAGACAAATGTATATCCATATTATTAAACATATTAGCAAATAATGGGCACAAGATCTTGAGGATCAAGTCACTCAATAAATACAAAGCAAGCCTCCTTTAAGAAAATAAGTCAATACATGTGAAAATACTGCCATACAAGTGCCATGAGCCATGACATCGCAGTTTTAGGGCATAAATGCTGCAGAAAAGATATATCAATGTAGATATGCTACTATATTGCTCAAAAAATGCTAGGAGTGAAGATCTAACCTCTTAAACATTTTTCCAAGAGAACCCGGGAGGGATTTCTGGAAATACACCCGAATACAAATGGTGATCTACAACCCTAGGACTGAAGAATCACTACAAACTGAAGCACATGAAAATAGAAGGCTGAAATAATATAGATCTGAGGTATATCTCCTCAAAGGTCTCCTCCAATGAAAGGTTGAACCCTTCAACTACAGGAAAACCCTCTAAAAGAGCTAATAGATCCTCCTCTGAAATTACGCTCCAAAATAATGCAATTCATAGTTGAAACTATGTTGTGAATGATGGGGATAGGTTGTCCTGGTGCCAAATATCTGAAATGTGCTCAGAATCCCTCCTTGCTGATCTCCCAATAGAAGGAATATTTCCTCTTATGGAAAACTAGCTCAGAAAGTGGGTTTCTCAACCCTCCATTGCAAAACCATGTAACACAACACAATATTCTGCAGAAACTACGATGTAGTTGTAGACTGAAGCTTGGCCAGAATCCCAGATGTGGAAATGATAGATAAAGACTCTCCCAAGAGGCCTCTCAAGGAAAGAGGTGGGATTCCCACTCGGGAACACCCAATGCTAAACAACATAACAATCTCAACTAAACAACTGAATAATGCAAGAAGTCTAAACAGACATATCAAAATAATAATCATAAGCTCTGATACCACTATAATGTTCCAAAATGGGAAAATCGGGAATATAGTGCAAAATATTGGAAAAATGTTGCAGATCATCATTTAAACAATAAGAGCCAATATGGATACCTTTCATATGTTATTATAGCAGAAAAATATGTGTAACATATGGGCCATAAGATGCATAACAAGAAAAACAAGTCTCCAATGAAGAAAATCCCTCAATATGAGGTGTTGGAACCATATATAAAAGCTGGAAAACCCTTACAATGCTATTTTATTGGCTCTGAAATAGAAGTTTATTACACATCAGATCTAGAGCTGATATGTGCTCCAAAAGTTAGATCTATAATAGATCCATGCACTATACAAGCTCCTCTATAGAACCCCTTAAGGGTTTTCAACAAAACACCAAGTGCAAGATGTAGATTTGAGATTTCAGATTGCAAATCTACTAAAAATTACAGATCTTGAAAGTGTGGCTGATCAGATATAATCAATAAAATAGCCTCCTCCAATAGATCCTCAAAGTGAAGGGCAGATCCCCATCACTAGAAAATTAGCTCTCCAAATGATGTGCTAAACCACCCTGCAACTCCTCCTACAGAAATAATGCAGATCTGGAAGTAAACTGTGTTGTAGGGATAAAAATAAGGTTGGCTTGATGCCAAGATCTAAAAAATGAGCTCAAAGCCCTCCAATACTGTCCTCCCAATGAAGTAGAAACCTCCTCCACTGAAAATGAGCAATGAAATGGCCTAGATCTAGAGATCTAATCTCCACTTGCTACATCTTGCAAAAAAAACCAAACCCTCAATAGGATCTGCACTGTAGTTGAAAGAAGAAGCTTGGCCTTAAGCCAGATAGTGGAAATTTTAGTGCAAGTATCCTCCAAGAGCTTCTCCATGGAAGAGGTGGGATTCCCGTTCAGGAACACCCTGTGCTAAACAACACTCTATCTCAGCTAAATAGCAAGAGAAAGGTATATGTATAAACAGACCATATATTCAGAAATATAATAGCATATATACATGAACATAATGAACAATGGTTGCCATCCTCTTCTTTTTATAAGTTATGAGCTTTAAAACCCTAAGCCCCATCCAAAAAGATCATTACATTCACACAAATCATCTCCATCTAAAACTGTGGTGTCCCTCATTGATGGCCACTCCTCCATAACAACGTTGTAGATTTCGTCAAGGTTGACCCAGTCAAAGTGATCCAGCCCCTTTCACACCAAGGGTGCTTTAATTAAGTTGCAAAGATTTGTCTCTTTCATATTTGGCATTGATTTATTCATTAATAGGGAGTATTATGGACCTCCTTTGCTCTTTTATTCTTTAAACAAAGCAATAAAACAAAATTTAATTTTCCAACTAGCTCATGGCTAATTGGGAATATTACAGGGGGCTACACTAATAACAATAAGGGACTACACTAGTAATATAGAGACCTAACATGCCCCTCTCCTTCAAAAAAGTGTTGTCCTCAATGCTTGAGTAGCCCTGGATGCTTCTGTATAAAATTATCATCCTCCCATGTGGAATATTCAGTCTGTAAGTTCTTCCACTTGATGAGATACTCTGAAATTGATCAATTTCGTAGCTATCGAGTTATTATTTCCATGACCTATTCAGGTTCCACTATTATTTTTCCTTCCTCATCAAGTTCTGGAAATATTTTTTGAACTGGAAGTTTGTCACGTATAACCTTCTTTAAGTGTGAAACATGGAAAACTGGGTGCACTCAAGAAGAATCAGGAAGCTCCAATTTGTATGGCATAGTACCAATCTTTTGAAACAGTAAGGACCATAGTACTTTGGCGATAATTTATTATCCTTCTTAGCTTTATTGAGGGACATTTGTTTGTATGGTTGTAGCCATAAAAATACCCAGTCTCCTACATCAAAACTTCTCTCACTGTGATGTTGATCTGCTTGTTGCTTCATTTGATTTTGTGCTAAATTTAGGTTATCCTTTAAGAGTTGGAGAAATTTTTGTTGATGCTCAATGTGATCTTCCACTGCTTGAACCTTAGAATTTTATCTTAAATATGATGTCAGGGACGGTGGATGATATCCGTAAAGTGCCATAAATGGGATCATTTTTGCTGCAGTATGGAAGGAAGTTTTATACCACCATTTAGCCAGAGGTAACCACTTGTCACACTGTGTTTGTTTATAAGATACAAAACAATGAATATATCATTCCAAACATTTGTTCACTATCTCAATTTTCCCATCGAATTGAGGATGATAATATGAGCTATGAGCTAGTTGAGTACTCAAACAAGAAAATAATTCCGTCCAAAAATTTCTAGTAAAAATGGGATCTTTGTCGCTTACAATAATATTTGGGTTTCCATGTAGCTTTTGAATTGTTTCCATAAATGTAGTAGAAATTGTACTTCCTTTAAATGGATGATATAATGCACAAAAGTGTGCATACTTGGTAAGTCTATCAACTACCACCATGACGACACTCTTTTCTTCAGACTTAGGTAAACCTATGATAAAATCCATTGAAACCTCCTCACCATGTTGGCTTGGAATGGATAAAGTTTGTAGAAGACCCGGGGTCTTAATTGTCTCAAATTTGTTTTGCTGGAAAAAAAACATTCTGCCACAAACTTTTGAATATCATATTTAAGGCCATCCCAAAAAAATCCTTCTTCACCCTGTGGTAAGTTTTTAAAATCTTGAGTTTCCTACTAAGGGAGAGGTGTGAAATTCCAAAAGAATCTTTTGTTTTAGTTGGGAATTCTTATAAGGATGTGAGCGATATTTGTACCATAAGGAATCATTTTTCCAACTAAATGTATTAGATGTAATAGGATATTGCTGCAAATTTTGAATGAGTGTCCACACTTCTTCATAATTCTTCCATTCATCCCTTTCTTCGGTTATCCAATCTGGTTGGATAATAGAAATGGCACAAAGCAATGCTTCCACCTCTTCATCCTTTCTTGAGAGTGCATCTGCAACAACTTTTAGCTTCCCTTTTTTGTCAATGATTTCAAAGTCATAAACCAGCATATTTGTGACCCATTTTTGTTGCTCTTCTTAAGATAGTCTTTGTTCCAAAAAGTATTTAAGACTATCATGGTCAGTCATTACCTTGAAGTGTCTTCCCATTAGGTAAGGTCACCATTTATTTAGTGCATGTAGTATTGCCAACATTTCCTTCTCATATATAGCCTTATATAAATACTTTCCTTTTATTGGAAGACTTTCAAAACAAACGAGTCTTCCTTCTTGCATTAAAACAACAACAATTCCATTTTACGAGGCACCACATTCCACAAGAAAGGTTTTTGTGAAGTCTGGCATAGCTAAGACCGATGCTAGGCACATTACCTCTTTAAGATGTTGAAAGGCCTTAGTTGCTTCAGGAGTCCATGAAAATGCATATTTCTTCAATAATGTTGTTAGAGGTGCTACTATTCTCCCATAATTCTTAAAAAATTTGTGATAATACCCTGTTAACCCAATAAATCCTCGCAATTTCTTTATGGTTGTGGGGACTTTCCATTCGTTAATGGCTTTAATTTTGTTAGGGTCTACCTTAACACCCTCCTGAGATACAATATGACCCAGATATTCCACCTCTTGTACTCCAAAGAAAAATTTGGAGACTTTTGAATATAATTCCTTCTCCTCCAATAGTTTGAGAACCTTGTCAACATGTTGAACATGATCCTTCCAAGACCTGTTATAGATTAGTATCTCATTAAAAAATACTAACACAAATTTTCTAAGGAAGGGTTTGAAAATGGAATTCATCAACCCTTGAAATGTAGAAGGTGCATTGGTAATGCCAAAAGGAATGCCAAAAAATTCATAATGACCCTCATGAGTTAGAAATGTTAATTTCGAATTATCTTCATTCTTCATTCTAATTTGATGATATCCTGAACGAAGATCCAACTTGGTAAAATAAATTGCTCCATGTAATTCATCCAATAATTCATCAATCACAGGAATGGGAAATTTATCTTTAATAATGAGCTTATTGAGCTCCCTATAATCCAAACACATGCGCCATGATCCATCCTTTTTGTGCACCAATTACTAGAGCATAGAAATAACTTTGACTAGGTTGAATTATACCAACCTCTAACATTTCTGCAATCATATGTTCAATTTATCTCTTTTAGAAATAAGGATATATGTAAGGCCTGATGTTTGGAGGAAAAATTTGTAGGTTTTAACCCTGTACAGAAATGATCTATAAACGAATCTTAAAACTGAAAATAAACAATAGCGAGAGCATAAAACATAAAATAGATAAACACAGAGATTTTCCCCTAGATCCCAATTCAGGACGACCAACTTGATTTTTAATTATATTCCTTTTAGTGTTACAACACATATATATACATGCCGAAGCATACATAAACCTTAATTCATTAACCTTGGGTTAGAACATAATCGTAGTTCCCTTGACCGAGTCTACAAAATACCAGGGGCTGAAAACCATCGTACCCCCAAACCATGTGAAAACCCATGCACAAAACCATGGGCAGACCTGCCCACCGGAAAATGAGGACCAAAAAAATTTCTGGGGCACTGCCTCAGACCCCGACAGGGGGGGCTACTACCCCCCTGTTGTGCCCAATGCAATTAGTTGTGGAAAGAATATAACACATACCCAACATTCTCCTAGTTATTTTCTTTCCACAGGGGGCCACAGGAGAGCTTAGTCATTGGCCCAATTCTTCAACACCCATTTTTTCTCTACACCAAGAGAACTTTTGAGTGCTTACAGACTTCATCAATGCATTTGAAACATTCTTCAAAGTGTCCACCTTTACCAGCAACACCCTTTTAGCCTCAACCATATCTCTAACAAAGTGATATTGAACATCAATGTGCTTTGTCTTTGAATGATAAGCAGGGTTATTAACCAAGAAAATTGCACTTTGGTTATCACAGTCTATCCTTATAGCTTGTTGTACCAACCCCATACTGAACACAATCTCTGTAACCAAAACAATCTCTGTAACCAAACTACTTCCTTGCTTGCATGAGTGGCTGCCATGTATTCTTCCTCTATAGTTGAAAGAGCCACTACAGACTGTCTTTTACTCATCCAACTAACTGCACCTCCAAATAGGCTAAACACATACCCACTTGTAGATCTTCTTTGGTCCAGATCTCCAGCCTAGTCTGCATCAACAAAACCATGAATCTCCAACATTCTTTCCAATCCTGGTCTTCCCTGGTAGTACAAGCCATAATCACTAGTGCCACGTAAATATCTGAAAACCCGCTTCACTATTGTCCAATGCTCCTTCCCTGGGTTTGACATAAACCTGCTCAATACTCCCACTGCATATGCAATGTCTGGTCTAGTACATACCATTTCATACATCAAGCTACCCACTGCACTTGCATATGGAACACGGGACATATCCTCCTCTTCTTCTTTTGTCTTGAGACACTGTTCAGTAGACAACTTTACACCTACAGGAATAGGAACATTCACCGGTTTACTATCCTGCATATTGAACCTCTGCAATATAGTCTCGACATACTTCCTCTAGTTTAACTAGAGCTTCCTCTTTGCCTGATCTCTCTTAATTTCCATGCCCAAAATATAGTTTGCAGCACCAAGATCCTTCATGTCGAATTTGGAGAACAGTTGGGTCTTCAAATCTTGGATAATTTCTTTGTCATTTCCAATCAATAACATATCATCCACATACAAGACCAAATAAATAACACGGTCACCAATTAGTTTAAAATAAACACAGTGATCCTCCTTGCTTCTGATGAAGCCAAGTCCCCGTATATAGGTATCAAATTTCTGATACCACATCCTTGGTGACTGTTTTAACCCATACAGAGACTTCTTCAACCTGCATACTAGTTCTTTCTTACCCTTCACCATAAAGCCTTCAGGTTGCTTCATGTAGATCTCATCTTCTAGATCCCCGTGAAGAAATGTTGTCTTCACATCCATCTGTTCTATCTCAAAATCAAATGCAGCAGCAATAGATAAAAGTAATCTAATAGAAGTAACTTTGGCAACAGGAGAAAAAATATCACCAAAATCAATTCCTGGCACCTGGGAATAACCTTTTCCTACCAACCGAGATTTGTATTTCTCCACCTTTCCTTCTACATTCATCTTCTTCGTAAGCACCCATTTTCTCCCGATGGGTTTCTTTCCAGCCGGAAACTCCACCAGATCCCATGCCTCATTTTTGTGTAAGGATGCCATTTCATCAACCATGGCCTCCTTCTAGAGTTTTCCATCCTCTGAATCTACTGCCTCCCTGATAGTTCTGGGATCATCATAAGTTATAGTTAAAGAAAAATTTGAACAAAAAGCAGATGGACTATACCTTTCTGGTTGTCTTCTTTCTCGAGTTGATCTTCTCACAGCTGGAGTTTGTGGTTCTTCCTCTTCTAAGTCTTCTTCTGTTGTAGAGTTTGATTCCTCCTCATTTAGCTCAAACTCTATCTTCTCAGGTTCCTTTGGTAGGACTTCATGTTTAAAAACATCTTTCACCTCTCTAAACACCACATCTCGGTTGTAGACAACCTTCCTTGTTTCTGGGTTCCAAAGCTTATAACCCTTTAAACCATCCTTATACCCAATAAAGATGCACCTTTCATATTTATTATCCAACTTGGTCCTTTTCTCCTTTGGAACATGTACATATGCATCACATCCAAATACCCTCAGATGTGAAAGAGAGATTTTCTTACCAGTCCATACCTCATGTGGGGTCTTATCCTCCAATGCTGATGAAGGTGATCTGTTAACCAAGTAACATGCAGTCTCCACTGCCTCTGCCCACAATTCTTGTCCTAACCTATTACCACTGAGCATGCTTCTTGCCTTTTCCATCAGCGTTCTGTTCATTCTTTCTACAACTTCGTTTTGCTGAGGTGTGTATGGAGTAGTCTTCTATCGTGCTATACCATACTTCTTATAGAACTCTTCAAACTCCTTCTTGCAGAATTCCCCACCATTATCTGTCCTCAACACCTTTATCTTCTTCTATGTCTGGTTTTCCACTAGAGCCTTAAATTATTTAAATCTGTCAAAGACATCAGATTTCTTCCTCAAGAAATATATCCATGTATTCCTTGAGAATTCATCTATGAATGAAACATAGTACACAGACTTACCTAGTGATGGAATCGACATAGGTCCAAACACATCACTATGCACAAGCTCTAATATCTTGTTCGCCCTCTTAGCACCAGAAGGAAAACTCATATGATTTTTATTCCCATATACACAATGTTCACAGAAATAGAAATCCAGAGAGAAATTTGACATACCTTCTACCATACCATTTCCATGTAGTATCCGAAGGCCCTTCTCTCCAATATGTCCAAGTCTTTTATGGCATAGCATGGTATTTTCTCAAGAGACCGCTAGGCTTTCCGCTCCACTTTCAGGAACCACAGAACTACTGCACCCATCAATAATAGTGCTGCTGTGAAGCTTGTACAGAGTTCCAATCCAAACTCCCTGCATTAACACCAGTGCTCCCTGAACCATTTTACAGGTATCTTTTTCGAACACTGTTTTTACACCTGCATCATCCATCTTTCTTATAGAAATTAGATTTCTGGCCAATGCGGGAATGTGAAAAACACCAGGAAGTGTTCTAATCCTTCCACCTTGCAGCTTTAGCTTGAATTTTCCACACCCAACGATTTTGGCCTTCCTATCATACCCTAGGAAGACATCACCACCATTATATTTCTCATACTCGCAGAACCACTCCCTATGGGGAGTGAAGTGAAAGGATGCACCCGAGTCAATCAACCATGACTCATGATCTACATGTGTATTTAAAGAAGAAGCCAAATACACATCCCCACCTTCATCCGAGGTGGTTTTTGCCTCTGCAGAAGGAGCATCATCAGATCCATTTCCTTTCTCAAGAGCTTTAGATCTGTAGTCCTTTTTGAAGTGCCCTTCCTTTCCACATTTCCAGCACACCTTTACAAAATTTTCAGGAGATTTAGATCTCCCTCTAGATTTCGATCTCCCACTCAAAGCCTTTTTCTTGTTTCTTTTCTGGGATCTTCCTCATATAGATAAGGCATCTCCATTCTAACCCTCCATATTTCTCCGTCTCATTTCCTCCGTCAGTAAGGCTGAGACAATGTCATCAAATTTCAAGGTAGTTGTATTGCTACCTATTGCAATAACCATACTATCCCACGAATCTGGTAGAGAACACAACAAACTAATGCACTTCTCTTCATCTGAGATTTTAATATCAATAGATGATAGCTGGCTTACCACAGTATTGAAGGCGTTTAGATGCTCTGTCACTGAGTCTCCATCCTTCATTCTCAGGTTATACAGCTTTTTCCGCAGGAACAATTTATTCACCAGAGACTTAGATTGGTACAAAGTCCCTAGCTTGTCCCATAATGTCTTCACCGTAGCTTCCCCAAATACATTCAACAATACTAAATCTGAGACACACAACCATATTGTGCTCTTTTCCTTCTGATCCAAATTCTTCCAGTCTTCATCTGACATTGCCGTTGGTTTAGTACCCGGATCTACCGCGATCCACTAATCTTTATCCACCAACAGATCCTCCATCTTGAGATTCCACAACTCAAAACTTTGATCCCGCAGATCTCCCACTGAACAGGGTCTACCTCAGGCCCGAGCAAAAAACCCCTCAGCAACAAAGGCATCCCCTTGAAGCTGAAATTGCTCTTATACCAAACGTAGGTTTTAACCCTGTACAAAAATTATCTACAAACGAATCTTAAAACTGAAAATAAACAATAGCGAGAGAATAAAACATAAAATAGATAAATGCAAGGATTTTCCCCTAGATCCCAATTCGGGACGAACAGCTTGATTTTTCATTATATTCCTTTTAGTGTTACAACACATATATATACATGCTGAAGCATACATAAACCCCAATCCATTAACCTTGGATTAGAACATAACCGTAGCTCCCTTGACTGGATCTACAAAATACCAGGGGGGGCTATCATGGAAAGAATATAACACATACCCAACACACTTCCTGGAATCAAATGAATAGCATGATCATGATGACGAATAGGTGGGAGTCCTTTGGGAGTTTCAAACACCTTGGAATAATTTTCCAAGACTTTTTGGAGATCTGGAGAAATAGTTGATTTTGATGTTGGAACTTCTAGTGAACATAATTGTGAAATTATGCCTCATTTTTATTTCTTCATAAGCTTTTTCATGACATTAGATCCTATTATCTTTCTCGGCTTCCCTGTGATACCCCATAATTCAAATTCCTTTCCTTTTGAAAAAAAATTCAAGAAAAGTTCTTGAAAATTAAAAGATATCGTCCCCAAAGATTGTAACCATTGTACTCCTAGTACAACATCATAAACTCCCATTGGAATGGAAAGAATTGGACTATTCAATACATATTCCCCCAAGGTTAGCTTGATATTATGGAATTTTCTAGAGCAATTTATAGTTCCTCCATTTTTAACCATCACTTAACACTCTAGTGTTGGGTATAGGAAGAAATTTAATTCCTTGGCTACCTTACAATGAATAAAATTATGGGTACTACCTGAATCAATTAACACTATTACCTTTTTCTTCTTGATATCTCCTTCTATCTTGAGTTTTTGATGAGTGGTAATTACTGTCAATGCATTACAGGATATGGTCAGACTCATTTCTTCTTTCTCTAGGGTTGGTTCCTGGTGTATATCCTCTTCTTTTGAAGTTTCTTGTTCATTTTCTTCTTCCTCTTCCCAATATATGTAAAATAATTTCTTCTCATCACACTTATGACCTTTAGTGTATTTGATATCACAAATGTAGCAAATCCCTTTTTCTCTTTTTTCTTCCAATTGTTATGGTGTCAACCTCATAGGTTATGGAAGTCTAGGAGTAGCAACACTTCCATATTTATAGATGTGAGTGGTAGGCTTCCTTGTCACCATAATTTTACATTCAATTTTTCTTGCCAACCTGAATTCCTTCTCCAATGAATTAGGTTCCCATAGGTGAACCTCATGTTGGATTTTATCCTTTAATGTCCCTATGAAGACATTAATCCTATGTTCCTCTGGAATATCATTTACCCTTATACTCAGTTTTTGGAAATCCTTAATGTGCTCCACCAATGAACCCTTTTGTTTGAGAATTATCAATTGGATAAAGAAGGTGTTTCTCTCTGTATCCTCATAATGTGATATCATTTCCTTCGTAAAATTTGACCAAGTGACAATTATTTTACAGTAGAAAAGCCATCGATACCATAAAAATGTATTTTGTTCTAAATATAAAGTTGCAAGGCATACCTTTTTTTTAGTTTTGCACATTATTGAGATCAAAATATTGTTCCATCTGTTGTATCCATGTTGCAGGATCCTTTCCATCAAAATTCCTCATATAGATCTTTGGGATATGGTGGGTTTTTAATCCAATATTAGAGTTTATGAAATCATGATTAACATTTATTTTCTCTCATCATGAGTTTCCTCTACTATATTTTCACCATTAGGAATCATTTCTTATATCAACTTTGTCAAACCTTCCATGTTTGCTTTTAGGACATTCTGCATGTCTTCCATTCTTTCTTCAATGTCATCCATATTAAATTCCATGCCATTATTCAAACCATCCATCTTATCTTCCATGCGTTTCTTCAAACCATCCATCTTAGCTTCCACGCCTTTCTTCAAAACTTCCATTTCATTTTTTTTTTCTCTTAGCAAGAGCAAAAGTTGTTGCACTTGCTATTTTAATTTTGATATATCATGTTGAACTTCTTCCTCTTCATGAGTCATAGTAGAGCCTTATGAGGGTTTAATGGGTGTCAAATTATTTTTAGGGGGCATTTTAGAACCCAATATTGATATCTATGCTTCAATATGCCCTTAGAAACAATTCAAATTAATTTTTCAAACAAGACTTATGCAATTTGAAAAAAAATACATACCTTTTTCTTGATTTTGAGGAGCTCGATATTGAAACTGATGTATCTCTTTAATTTCAGATCCCTGAGATTTTATATTTAGTCCTTTAGTATCCCTCTGAATATTATCTCTAATGCCACAAGTCTGACATGATTTGGATTCTTCAAGGCATAGTTATTCCCAATCTCCCACAATGACCTAATTATGGACTAGTTCAGTAGAGCTAGCTTGTATGGTATTCCACGTGTCATTGTTTCCTCCTTCGGCTCTGAAATTGATACAAAAGAAACAACCATTTGTGTACTTTCATCCACTTCTTACAGAATTACAATGTGATGCTCAAGAGAGAATTATGATGATTTTCCCAAGGTCACATCTTTGAGATGAAATTTGGGAGCCTGCAAAAACCCTAACTTCCAGAGATCATATCTCTAAAAATATTGCGAACCAACATCTAATATTTTTACACGAGGTTCCTCGGGATTTCTTCGCAAATGGGTTTTTTTTAGCTTCTGAACCTTTGTAGAAAAAATTTTATCCCAAAAATTCCACAATGGCCTGTTTGAGGCAACAAAACCCTAGAATCCAAAGCTCTAATACTAAATGTTATGAAACTGGCTCCCAAAATAGAAGAAAATAGAGATCAACTCCTTAGAGATGAGCCACTTCTAGGTGGAAACCTCCTTTATATTACATAAATGAAAAATTCTTGGATGATACAAATTACAAAACCTCCTTTCTATATATTGGAGTCCATGGGTTCACAATATAATCTTAGCTGACCAAACAATAACAATGTAAGGGCGCAACAATAACAATAGTGGATTTTATGGGGAATAATAATAACAATATGGAGACTACAAGAGTACAACAATAACAATAAGGGGGATACGCTAATAACAATAAGGGACTACACTAGTAATATAGGGACCTAACATGCACTGCGTTACCACTTTACCATGGCATCAGTTCTTAACATCATATGCCCACGACATATATTTGTTATCATATAGTATGACCGATGGGGGAATGGAGGGCCAACCCCCTCCCCACAGGACTTTGCACTATGACCAGGAGCGAGCACTCAAACATAAAGCAAGATTATTGTTAAATTGTGAGTTTATTTAAACCCCTAATCCCATGATTAAATGTTAACCACATCGCTAATGCGTGGTTTGTTAAAGCATGCTTATAGCGCTAAAATCACACTTATCAAAAGTTAAACTGCAATTAAAATTAATTAAATCTAAGTTTAATATGGTGGAGAATTCGGCAAAACCCCCAATTTCGGTGTTGCCCCAAATTTAGTGGCCTTAATTGGAATTTTCTCTAGTTTTAGTGGAGATTCCCTAGGCCAAACTATGTAGGTCATAAATTTTGTAAAAATTGACCAAAATGGGAGCAAGAAGAGTCTATTATGGATTATTTGGACATGATGAACACATTGAAGCAGTTTTCAGAAGCAGTAGATGAATGTAAACAAAACTTTTTGCACATTTGAGCTAATACAGAGGCCTAAGCCATGGAAGCTGGACCAAGGAGATGTAGCCCGGGAGGGGTGAATTCCTTCATCAAAACATTGTATTAATGGATCATTTGATGGTTTTTTGTACATTTTATTATTTCTATTTAGTACTTTGTTTTTAAGTTAAAATGCTTATGAATTTAACATAAAACATGATGCATTTACCTGTTTTAACACTCATAAACACCTCAATAAACCTATGCACATGAAGCAAGAGATCACTTTTTTTTATAATTCTAAAGATGAAATTAGCACAAAAAAATAAAATTCAGATTCAGATCAAGGTGGTATCAAAGCCTGGTTGAAAGGTTGCAAAGTTTATTTTCTTGATTTGCTTGAGTTTTGTGCAAGTAGAGTTTTATGGTTGCAAATTTGTGATGCTTACAAGGTTGAAGTTACAGAGGGGAGAAGGTAAACTATTGGTTGCTAGTCCTGAGGTTATGACCAGAAGAGGGGGAGCCACAAGGGCACCATATCCACCCAAAGTTCCACTCACAGCTGCACTTGAAGAACCTCAAGTTTTATCTCTAGCTGAGATTGAAGAGGTACAAGTTGCACCAAAAGCTGAGATTGAATCCATATCCATCATGTTAGGTGTTGGAGAGACTAAGGGTATTTCAGAAGAGGAAGCATACAAGAAGGATTTCTATGAACTGACTGAAAGGGTTAGGATCCTCTTTGAAGAGAGGGATTCAAAGGGAAGTGGAGGAAAGCCTCCTCCATATCAACCATCTTCATCATCATCCTCATCATTAACATCATCATCATCTTCCACTTACACAGCCAAAACTACCCATACTCACTCAAAAACCACAAAAGGAAAAACTCCCTTACTCAAACTTGATGTCAAATTTGAGATTCCAATATATAATGGCGAGGTAAATGCAAAGAAACTGGACAATTGGATTCATCAATTG
The DNA here is from genome assembly GCA_034641835.2 of Pinus albicaulis. Lineage (NCBI taxonomy): Eukaryota > Viridiplantae > Streptophyta > Pinopsida > Pinales > Pinaceae > Pinus > Pinus albicaulis. The sequence goes on along the minus strand of CM076573.1, from coordinate 480,542,155 downwards.
GAGGTTTATTGTAGAATTTAGAACCTTCAAGAAGATGACATAAAGATTCAATTGGCTTCCCCGAGGATGGAAGGATCAACGCTTAAATGGTGGGAAGCAAGGAATCAAGAAGAAATTAAAAACCACACTAAGATATCAATGTCTTGTTCAAGTTTTATTGCTGCCATTAAAAGGAAATTTTATCCTCTAACTTGCATGAAAAAAACCATTATGGACTTGCAGAATTTTAGACAATTGAAAGGGAAAATTGTGCAAGATTATATTCATGAATTTAGGAGAAGAGCTCTTATTTTGCGTATTAATTTGTATTCTCAAGAAACTTTGTTAAAGTATATTGGGGGTTTTCACAATTACCTTAGACACACTATTCTCATGTTCAATCCCATAAACTTATATGAGGTTTGTGTTCAAGCCAAACATTTAGAAGCAAGAGGGAAACAGAGTGTAGATGAGAAAAGTGATAGTTTCTTTGAGTATGAGGGTAAATGGAAGGGCAAGTTTAATGGAAGAGGAAAGAGAAATAGCTGTATCAAAAGAGAGAAATAGAAACTCACATGTAAACACTATTCAAATAATGGCCATGATGAATACCATTGTTGGCAACTTCATCCAGAGTTGAAGCCAAACAAATTGAAAGCCAAAGAGGAGAAGAAAATTGTTTTTTTTTTTGTAAGTCAGCAGAATTATATTAAAAAGAGAAACTTAAAGTACATATAGTTACAAAATGGCCTGATAGATCCAGAAAACCATGGAGGTGCCCAGGCCGGTTCAACTGTAGGTCAGAAGGACAACTAGACCAAAAATTAACTCCTGTAGCAGTAAGAACGAGCCAAATTGACACAAAACAGGCCAACCACGCAGGGTCGCCTATGATGGGAGTGGAGCTAATGAAATAGGACTTGCCTGCAGTATTACATAGGCCACTAATAGACTGCTTAGACACTATTAACAGAAAGTAAAATAACTTGACAGTGTAAACAAACATTACAGAATAGGATTAGAGGAACCATATTGTCCTGCAGCGCTTGGGATGGCCTCTTCAGCACCCTTCGGTAGCACTCGTGGCTTGAAGCGACGAATGATGGTGGTATGAGAGTCATCTGCTGGGATCTCGATCGAAACATTGAGGACATGCCGTAGGTACAGGTCGAAACGTCAGAAAAAATTATCCAGTACCTTCGCTTGCACTCTGAGCTCTTCAGTGAGTGAATTCAAGGAGATCTCAAGTTTATTCAACCGCACAGTATTCTTGGCAGAAGCCATGGATGTCGCAGCAAAATTATCTTTAACGATCGCACCATGCATGTCAATGGATTTTGCTAGCATTGTCTTCATTTTCCAAGCAACGACCTGGGTTTGAAGAAACTAGGTTGCTCGAGTGGAGGGCGTACCTAGGTCGACTAGCTAGTCCACCTCCTCGCTGACAGTTTAATCATCCACCTCGGCCCTAGAATTGTTGACCTCCTCTTGAAGCAGATCAATTGTGTGTTTTCCCTTCTTGGAAACTGAGGTCTCATAACATTCCTTAGCCCTCTTGAGAGCCTGCATGGCCTTGACACTGCAGATATTGTGTTTCGCCATCAGCTAAAGGTAAAAGAAAACAGTGAACTCCAAAATATCATAAAAATCGAGCATAGAACCAGAGCACAAACACACTGAAGCTTGGAAACAAATGAGGAAGGGAGAGTAGACAATGAAATATATAGAATTACTGGTCGTGAGGGGAAATGATAATCCAGTCGTATGCCGCTTATTACCATAATAAATCGCAACTTATTGTCTTATCAAACAAATGATGCCAGCGCTGCGATCAGAGATCCACTCCTTAAGGTTGATCCTTTCAAATGCTTGAAGGCTCCACGCCAGCCTCCACAAGGATCGGTTGATCCTGCGGTAGTCCTTTCGGACGGTTGGCTGCCTTTCCCAATGCATGCCAAAGGACATTCTCCGACGGTGCCAACTAATGTCATTAATCTTATTGGTGATCCACATCTGCTATTGATGATTTATGATGTTGAGAATTTACCGCAGCAATAAAATATTTACTGAGAGAAATAAATAAACATAACCATGAAAGAGCCAGCAACAAATCACATAAACATAAACACATATGTTTATCCGGGAAAACCCCAAATCCGGGGAAAAACCCATCCTAATGAAATTTCATTAACCATTGGCCAAAAACCTGGCCAATCCGGCCAAGTGAGCCTTCACCGCTCACCTCCAAGCTTGCATTACAATGAAGTTTTCCCAGCCTTTTATAAGCTCTATTACATGCAATACCATGGGCTAAAACCATGGGTGCACAAAACCATGTGCCCCAAAACCACTACTATTTACCCTAATCAACTTTGACTCTATCCCGAGTCAATTTTACCTAACAATTCCCCCCTTAAACTTGACTTGGGGATTATTGACTAAATCCAACCAAACCTGCTAGATGAGACAACCCCACTCACTCTAGCTCTTCCCCCCTCAAATTTTTACCCAGGGTGATTGTTAACTTGATATCCCCCCTATCACCTAGGTCTAACCCAGAGTTTACCAGTGATTACCCAGGGGTATGCATGCCATACCAGGTCTTACAACAATATGTCCATTTACATGTAATAAATTAACTCCATCATAATATATATTTTTGTTTCATTGTTGCTATCTTTGTACATATGAAATCAATGTCCATATAAAAAGAATCCATCTACTGGATTACATGGGTCACCAGCCTCTATAACCGCCAGTGCTCTAGGAATTCTTTTCAGATACATGGTTCATCAATTAATTTATCCACGTGCTCTTTTCCTCTCTCATTTTCTGCATTTATTCATGATGTCCTCTCCAAAGAGGACATCATAGTTGTATATGAATCTACCCTCTACGCTTTTGCTGGTCCATTCTAATTTTCTGCTTGGTTGCTTGGTGAAGCTCCTCTTCTCCACCCTCGACCACAATTTTCCTCTTTGACATGGCCCACTAATAACCTGCCACAAATAAAGTCTCGCTGGAAATATGCCTTCCAGTGCCCATGCCATCTTTGTTCCATTCACTTGTTAGAATTTACTTGAAAGCGGCAGTTTCACTGCAAACACAGATCCACCATAATTTTCTTCGTAATTGACATTTGTGCCATGCCTTACTAGAATTAAAGCAACCTGCTTCTCGTTGTTGATTACTACATACATAAGAGGTGTTTGACCTGTTTTGTCAGTGGCATCAATGTCTACAACTTCCTTTATCAAAAATTCACATATTTCTAGGTGCACTGCACTTGCTGCCCGATGCAATGGAGAGCAACCAAACTTGTCCTTTTGCCTAACGTTGGCCCCATTTGCGATTAAAACTTGAGCAATCTTAACCCGCCCTTTTCTAGCAGCATAATGCAAAGTTGTGCAGCCACCATTGTTTGCCACAGATACATCTGCACCTGCTTGCAATAATGCCTCAACAACATTAGCATTCCCACTGCTCACAGCAGAATGGAGTGGAGTTCACCCTTCCTCATCACCGTTGTTCACACCACTACTTATGGATTAAGACCTGCTAATATGCAAATGACCTGATGATGGCCTGCAGCTGCTGCAACATGGAGGAGAGAACATGCATCCTCATTTCTGATTGATCTCAATCTGTTAAGCTCCACCTCGTCCCTTGAGAGTTTCTCGAATAAATCTGAATCTCCACCCTCTGCAGCCCTGAACAGATCCTCGTCCTTAATTCTAGTTACTTATTTTGTGTCTACGTCCATGTCTTTTGCCATGGCTTTGATTTCTTCAAAACACTGAAAAGAAGTATCTCCTTGTCAAATTCAACTCAGAATGGCGTTTTGACTGTTGTCAGCACCCATCACTCCCCTCATAACAAAAAATGGCCTAGCAGCTTTTGCTTCTCGCAGAGCTACCAAGCTCCTACATGCCAGTAAAACTGATGCAAAAAATTACTCGATTCATCTTGTGTCTTCTGCGCTTGCAGACCTCCGACAGGCCCATCTCTCACAATGGATCTGATCTGACACATTTAAGTGAATTTCGCACAACATCTAGCATATTCACATTTAACACGTGCTTCATCGATTTTATATGGGCATATCATTGAAACCCATTCTGTGATCTCAAATTTGTGTAGCCCAGGCCTACCCCACGGTTATCCCAGGATCGATTCACTCACCCAGGATTATGCCACTAAATTTGCGTTGATCTCATCAAGCCCTATAAACCCTTGTTAACAAAAAAAAGTGTCCATTTGAAGCCAGATATGGCTCCGATACTAATTTTTGAGAATTTACCACAACAGTAAAATATTTACTGAGAGAAATAAATAAACATAACCATGAAAGAGCCAGCAACAAATCACATAAACATAAACACATATGTTTATCCGGGAAAACCCCAAATCTGGGGAAAAACCCATCCTAATGAAATTTCACTAACCATCGGCCAAAACCCTAGCCAATCTGGCCAAGTGAGCCTTCACTGCTCACCTCCAGGCCTGCATTACAATGAAGTTTTTCTAGCCTTTTATAGGCTCTATTACATGCAATACCATGGGCTAAAACCATGGGTGCACAAAACCATGTGCCCCAAAACCACTACTATTTACCCTAGTCAACTTTGACTCTATCCCAAGTCAAGTTTACCTAACATATGATCTGCAGGCTGTCCTCCTCATTCACGCTTGCAGTGATGTCCCTCCTCGAGATGATGGCGCATCTATCCCGAAGCTCGTCTTGCATCATGTGTTGCCAATACATGTCATGGACTTCCAATGGGTGATCTACAACATAGTTGGCCAAACAATCTTCTAACGCATTAGCTTTCCTGCACACAGCTTGAAGAATTATGCTGATCAAAGAGGTTAGGTGCTCCAAAATTAGTTCTGTGACTACAACCAGATGCCAATGCTTCGTGGCCTTTCCTGGCTTTGTTCCATTCTGGATTTTCCTTATGGCATTGATGGCCAGATGGGAATCGCCTTCCACAATGACCAAGCCTTTGCCAAGACGAATAAGGATACAGAGCCCTTGCTCCAGAGCGGCGAATTAGGATTCATTATTTGTAGCCTTGCCCAATTCCCTGCAGAAAATGGGAAGAATTTCTCCTTTCTCATTTCTTATGACACCCCCTAGCCCTGCCAGACCAAGGTTGCCCCGCGAGGCCCCATCGAAGTTCAGCTTGCAAAAGGACGGGATAGGGGCTTGCCAGACCGATGGGGAGGGAGTTGGCCAGAGGTGAATTCCCCGAGTGTTGAGCCTCGCCGGGCCAGAAATACCAAACATCCCTTGAATGCGCACATCATTTGGAGAAAGTGAGTCAGCCTGCTTAGTTTGGCAACAAGTAAGAACTGTCTCTTTTAAAACCTGCATGATAATATTATTGATGTCATCCAGCTACATATTTTCTTGTTTCTAAAATATGCGTTTATTTCTCTCCTTCCAAGTTGTCCAGACAATGAATCCAGGGCTCATCCTCCACAGAGTGTTAACCATGTTGCTATTTGAGTAATTAGAGCACAAGTTTGTAATACTGTCTTCAATGGAATCTCTAGTTCGGTCAGTTTGTTTGAAGAGTTATTTTAGCCATTCCCATAGGTTGTTGGTTTAGGCATAATCATTAAGCAAATGGTTCATCGTTTCCTCCTATTTCTCACATAGGGGGCATTTGGAAGGTCCTATGAACCCTCTTTTCACCAAATTCTCCCAGGTGGGAATTTTCCGATTCATCAGAAGCGAGAGAAAGGTTTTGATTTTTGGCCAAAGGTTGTTGTCCCAAAAATTGGAGAACCAAGCTAATCTGTCTTCATTGTCCTTGTTTTCTATATATTTCCTGGCCTCCTTGAGGTTGAAGGTGCCACCGTTGAGCTTACCCCATCTCAGAAGGTCTTGCCCCTGCATAGCTCGTATCAGTCTTTTCCCAAGAGCAGTGTTGAGGGAGTGTAAGAGTTCCGACAAGTGCCCATCCGGTGGGGGGGGGGGGGTTTAAGTTCCATTTTCTCCACTGCTGATTATCATCATTATCTGCCCAATACTGATGTACCTTTAGCTTACCATTAGTCTGAAACCATCTCTGCAGTGGTTGTAAGTCAGGGCTTTCTAACTTCGGAAGCTATTGCCATGCATCCTCCCAAAATAGAGCATTGGTTCCATTACAAAGCACCCAAAAATAGTGATTTTGAATTATGTTCCTGTTATCCCTGGCAAGATTCCAGATAGGGGAGCCTGCAGGGGCCTCAGTCATTCTAATAAGCTCCTCAATTCTCCATTGCTCTGCATATTTGGCCTTCTAGATTCTCACCAAAGGAGTGTGGGGCTCCTTAAGCCAACGCCACCAAATTTTTGTTCCGCAGGCTTTGTTGACCGCCTCCGGATCATGCAACCCCAGACCGCCCAGGTTTTTAGGTTTGCAGAGTTTATCCCAAGCCACCAACGCCCAATTAGGTTTGTCCGTCTTACCTGACCAGAGGAAGGTCCTTTGAATGCTTATTATTTTTTGAAGTACCCCCTTAGGTGCTGGTAGAATCGAGAGCATGTAGTGGGGTATGGCTTGGAGAACAACCTTTGTCATAACCAAACAGCCAACAAAATTAAGGACTCTATTGGTCCAGTCGTTACTCCAGTCCTCTAGCCTGGAGAGTAGACCTTCCCAATGTAACTTTTGCCATGGCTTATCCGTCAGAGGTATGCCCAAATACTTAGAAGGTAGGTTACATCTTTTAAATCCAAAAATATCTGTTAGGTGCTTTTGGACTGATAAGTGAGTATTGAAAAAGAAAATAGAGGATTTTTCAAGGTTGATATCCATACCAGAATCTTGGTTGAATAGGTTTAAGATGGATTTGAACCCTTTAGCCTCCTTGACTGTAGGCATTCCATGCAGCATGGTATCATCAAAAAACTATTGATGAGTGGTTGTTGGAGCATGATTCAGGGGTTGGAGACCTTTGATGACATTCTTATCCTTTGCATATTTGATGATGCGACTGAGACCTTCCATAAGGATAACAAAGAGGAGTGGAGAGATGGGATCCCCCTGCCGAATGCCTCTGGATGGAAGGAAAGGCTTAGAAGGGGCACCATTGACAAGGATGGAGTAGCTGGGATACTTTACCATAGCTAGGATCCATGTAATCCATCTTGGGAAGAAACTGAAAGCTACAAGCAGAGCCTCTAGATAACTCCAACTGACCTTATCATAAGCTTTTAAGAGGTCTAGTTGTATGATCATACCTGCTTTCTTTTGGGATTGAAGGGTATGCACCATTTCCTGAGCTAAAAGGACATTGTCCATTATTTTCCTTCCCTCCACGTAACCTGACTGTTCTTCAGATATAATCAGAGATAGTATGGGCTTTTATCTGTTGGCCATAACCTTTGATATGATCTTGTACAACACATTGCACAGCGCTATAGGTTGAAATTTGGAGGGGGTGCAAGCAACCTCTTCCTTGGTAATAAGGGAGATAAAGGTGGAGTTGAGGGATTTGAGAATGGAGGAAGATATTCTAGAGTCCTCAACTACCTCCCAAATATCGTGCTTCACAATATCCTAGCATGCTTTAAAAAAATCAATGGTAAAACCATCCAGGCCTGGGGCTTTCCCATTAGCCATCTCTTTGACTGCTTCGTCAACCTCCATGAGAGAGACTGGATGGTCCAAAGCTTTGTTTTTCTCTTCTGTTATGAGCTTAGGGATGGAGGAGATGACTTCATTGATAGCGTCCTATCTGTCAGAGTCGGGTTCTGTGGCAATGAGTCTGAAGTGATTCCGGAGGATGGAGGTGATTTCTTGATGTGACTGGAAGAAATTACCTTGCTCATCCTTAATCCTGGTTATCTTATTATTACACCTGTAATCCATGGCAGATCTATGGAAAAAATTTGTGTTTTTCTCACCTTCTTTCAACCATTGAATGCAGGATTTTTGCCTCCATAAAATTTCTTCCTGGTGACATCTATCATTCCATTTCTGCATCAAGTCACACTCTATGTTGATGGAATCTTGAGATATTATTCCTTTAATCCATTTGTTGTGAATGGATTCCATTTGGTGTTCCAGGGCTTGTTTGTCCTCAAAAATGTTGCCAAAAACCTCTCGGTTCCATGCTTTTAGCTTAGTCTTTAGATGTCTCATGCGGGCTTGGAGCCTAAACATCTTAGTTCCTCTAATATTAAGGGAATCCTTCCACCATAGCTTAATATTGGTAGAAAAATCCGGGTTGGTGAGCCAAAATTTTTCAAAGTGGAATGGTCTATTTTTGGTTGTACCCAGGATTGTGGCATTTAGCGTAATGGGCCAGTGATCCGAGCCCCCGGAGGGGAGGATATCAGAATCAACAGTGACCCCCTCCAGAAGAATGCTATCAGAAACCAGAAAATGATCAAGTCGGGAGGCAATATGCTTGTATCCTCCTCTTTTGTTGGTCCAGGTAAAGAGGCCATTCCGAGGATGAATAACCACCAGGTTGGCAGATTTGATGAAAGAAATGAAGGTCTCTGCATCGTTGTTAAGAGACCAAAATACTCCCTTCTTTTCCCCGAGAGAGGTGATCATATTTAAATCCCCTCCGTAGATGGATTTGGTATTGGGATGTCTGAGATGCATCTTGGTAAGATTATCCAATAGCAATAGCTTTTCTTCCAGTCGTTGCGGGCTGTATACATTAGTGAACAAAAAGGTACCTTTCTCTCCCAAGATCTGCATCTCAAGGGAGAGGAAAGATTTGGTTGCTTTAGAATTTAGGAGGTGAAGGGAGTGTGGATTCCAATAAATGGCCAGGCCTCCGCCAATGCCACTTCCTTCAACTGCCAGGTGCTCCATATGCTTTCCTAGGCATTTGCCTAGTTCTTCCAACTTTTTTCTGGAACATTTAGTTTCCTGAAGGAAAAATATGTCCGGTTTTTCTTGAGTGACTTTATTTCTTAGGATTCTATGTTTCCTTTGGCTTCCCAGCCCTCTTGCATTCCATTAGAGGACTTTCATGATTAAACAAGTTTAAGAGGAGAAGGATAAGGACTTTCATTTTACCTGAGTTGATCGGCATCTGACCCAGTTCCTGGAGTGCATCGTTGTTGGATCTTCTGCCTCTTTTCTTTTTGTGCTTAGTGCTGGCATGCGTGTGGTGTAGGTTATGTTACTTAATGCCTAGGCATTTAGTTGCCTTGTGACTTATTTTCAGACCCTTTAATGTTGCATCTTGCCTTGATAGGAATAGGTAGTTGACCCTTTCAATCTCTTCCTCTGGGATTTGTTTGATTCCTTTTTGTTTCCATTGCTCAACTATGGAGTTGAGGTCCAGCCCTTCTTTTTCTAGGATATCTCCTATGTCCTGATCCTCTGTGCCGACTTCACTTAAGGCCATTTCCTCATATCCTTCTACATCTTTCCCAAAGCTGGGCTCTAGGAGTAGGTCATTGATCGTAATCGACATCTTTGGCTGGGTGCTCTATTCTGCCATCCCAATGGTTTCCTGCTCAGAGGCTGGGTTTTGAGTATGATCATCCACCTGGGAATTCTCTCCAAGCACCTCATAGGTGTTCAAGGTTCCCTTGATCTGGTTATCCATCTTAGGTGGGGTTTTCCTGTTGGCCTGGTGTCTTTCGGTTGGTCGGACAAAACCATCCTGGGTCTTACCCGATTTCTCCTTGGCTTTCTCAACAATTTTGTTTAGGGGGAATTCCCGGATTAAGTGGCCGTGTTCATGGCATTTTCGACACCTGAAGGGTATTTGCTAATATTCTATGGCTTGAAAATAAACTTCATCTCTGTATTCTAACCATAAACCTTCATGAAAAGCCCCAGAAACATCCATTTCAACACAGATCCGAGCATAAGAAGTGTACCTTTTTTGGATAGTGGCTTCAGAGGCTCGAACAAAAGTCCTGAGTGTGTTGCCAATCTACTCCAGCACGGCTAGTCTCCAATAGTCGATTAGCGGGGAAAACAATCGAATCCACACACAAACATGCGTGAATGTCTCCTATTCTGGTGCAAAGTTTGGTTTCCAAGGTCTCATATAGAGACCATATGAGGCATAGAAATAAGGCCCTCCATCGAATATGTAGTCCTTGTCTTCCAGGATAGCGAAGACCACCATGAAAAATCCTTTGGCACCTAGGTGTAGCTGCACATCTCCCCGCGGCTTCCATGTTTTTTTTATCCATTGGCATAAGGCCTTTTCATTGGGCCAAAAGCCCATGAACTTGCAGATCACTGCATGAATGGCCATATGATCCCTATATACCAGCAGTTCTGGGTCGTTTATGACCACCCTGAGGCTTTCCTTGGTTTTCGGCTTACATCTTCCCTGGTTCTTTTGTTGGACCCCTTTGTCTGCTAACCCATCTGGATCAGAGTTGTCTAGGCCAAGGTTTTCATTTGCTTTAGTTTCTTGGGTCTTTGCTTCCTCTTCTAGAGGTTCCTTTGCTTGGGTGGATTGTAGTTTATCTTGCTCCTGTAGACTCTTGATAACTTTTGGCTGGTTGTGGGGTTGATTCAACTTGGTATTACCGTCCTTTTTTTTCTTGTTTACTGATGATTCTGAACTCGTGATCTGCACTCCCTCCATCGGGATTTTTCCATTGTCAACTATGATTTTTTTGAAAGATGGGGCCCCTAGGGCCCCTGGCTATCCCATTCATTGGGCCAGGGCTAGCCCTCTCTGTTGCAGGTCTTGGAGCAGGGCACTACCCCCTGCCAGTGTCGAAAGCAGTATGCAAACTGTGCTCAAAGAAAACCCTAGTTCAGAGGTTGTGGAGCGCTCCTCACTATCCTTAAGGGGAAAATTGTTCTTATCATTGAACATGACTTAGGATTAGATTCGGGAGATGAAACAAATATTACAACAATGGGTTTGAAAGGCAATAACATAAAAATCACTATTTATTCAAATTGTTCCAATGTCACTCAAGGTGAAGATACAAGAATTGAAATTTTCCATATTATAGTCGTTTCTAAACATACCAAGATATACACACTTTTTGATAGTGGTTCTCAAGCTAACTTGATTTTAGAAGACTTAGTTAAGGAGCTAAACCTTGAAACTATTAGAAATACAAGACCTTATCCTTTAGGGTGGATATGAAAGAATTCAAACTTGCAGGTAAGAAGGAAGTGCATACTAAGGTTTTCCATCAATTCAAACTTTCCTGATGAAGTTGAAATTGATGTGGTGCCACTTGAGATATTAGGTATTATTTTAGGAAGTCCATATCTTTATGATAGGAAAGAAATATTTCATCGCCATGAGAATAAGTATCACTTGTTTAAAGATGGAATTGAGTACATAGTTAGATCACATAATAATACGACAATTTTGCCTCTTATGCATGCAGGAGAAATGAAGAGGATAGTCAAAATTTGACTATGTTAATGATCAAACGTAGAGACGTTTTGAATGATGCCTTTAAAAAAATATACATCAATTAAACAAGTTGATTTCATTGAAGTTTCTTATGCTTGTAATGAGATGTTTCAAAACTATAACAGGTTTCCTAAAAGGAAGTGAACAAGATGTGAAAAATTTGCAACAGTCAACATCAGTGTTGAGTAGTGTTGGAAACAAGATGCTGGTGTAAGAGAGTTCAAATTTCAAAGAGAAAGTGACAAACAATTTGAAAAAAAAAAGAAGGCATAGGTTCCACAAGTGATTTTTTTTTGTTTCCTAAGGGTATATGGCAATGGCGATACTATTTGGTCAAAAGATGACACAAGTACAAAGTAAAATCAGCTAAGAAGCGCCATGACGACAATGTGTGAGGTGAGACAATTTTTAAGTTTCCTTTGATTGATGAACAACGTGGGAACAAGATTGTTTCTACAAGAACAACTTGTTGCTCTACAAATTTAGGGAAAATGAAGCATGACGGTGTCAACAACATCTGGAGAGTGTCTACAGATTCAAGGAAAAAGCTTAGTCTTTGTGAAAATCTCAAGTTGATGAAAATGGGAAAATTTCAATGGATTGAGACTGGAAGGGTGAGGGAATTGTACCCTCGTCCATATGATCATGAATCAAAGATATTTTTGGGTCCAAAAGGCTTCTAGTGGGGAGGAATGGTCAGGTTCTCAGTGTTAAAGCTCAAAACTGAAATTTCTAAGAATCGAATGGAAACTGAACGACAGTGAAGATCTTGTCGCTAGGAATCCAGAACAATTCATTTCATCGAAAACGAAGTCCAAATGAGGAAGATAGAGGTTGTTGTTCATTTTCCTAAAGAGACAAAAAATTTCTAGAACATGATAGAATGGTGGCACGACAGCCCAGTTAGCAGAAAAGGGATATTCTGGGAATATTCTGTCATTTTTTTCCAATGACACTGTGACAAGTGTCACTACAGGATTCACTAGAAATTTTGGAAGATGAAAATTTTTTATGTGTTGAAATTTTGAATTTTAATGGTGGGGTTGAAATTTTATCAAGGTTGGAATAGTCCAACCAGAGGTGAACACGTGGTTCAGCCAAGGGCCGCCACATGCCCCCTATGTTGGACCAAGGTCAAAGTCCGCATTATCAAATTTCATAGGTTGGCAAACTATGGTTCAAAGTCCGAATACATATATGTATGACACACTTTTTTAATTGTAATGGGAAAACTATATAATACTAATGGTAGGGTTTTAAATATTTTGGTGGAGCAAAATTATACACATAGGAAGGGCAGAAGTCGGGGCTTGACCCCACAACCTCCCCCAAGCGAGCGTGTCGTGTTACCACTATATTGCGGCATCAGTTCTTAACGTCATATACTCGCGATATATATTTTTTATCATATAGTATGACCGGTGGGAGAATGGAGGGGGCCAGCCCCCTTCCCACAAGACTTTGCACTATGAATAGAAATGAGCGCTCAAACATAAAGCAAGATTAATGTTAAATTGCAGGTTTATTTAAACCCCTAATCCCATGATTAAGCGCTAACCATATTGCTAATGCACTATTTGTTAAAACGCACTTATAGCACTAAACTCACACTTATCAAAAGTTAAACCGCAATTAAAATTAATTAACCCCGAGTTTAATATGGTGGAGAATTTGGTGGAACCCCCATTTTCGAGCACTGCCCCAACTTTAGCAGCCTTAATAGGAGTGTTCTCTAGTTTTAGTGAGGAGTTCCTAGGCCATAACTTTTGCAAAATTCGACCAAATTGGGAGCAAGAATATTCTATTTTGGATGATTTTGACATGTTGAACACATTGAAGTAGGTTTCAGGAGCAGTAGATGAATGTAAACAACACTTTTTTCACATTTGATCTAATACATAGGCCCAAGCCATGGAAGTTGGACAAAGGAGATGTTTCCCAGGAGGGGTGAACTCCTTCATCAAAATACTTTGTTAATGGATCATTTGATGGTTTGATTTACATGTTATTACTATTGTTCATTACTTTGTTTTTAAGTTAAAATTCTCATGAATTTAACATAAAATTTGATGCATTTACCTGTATTAACACTCATAAACACCTCAAGAAACCTATGCACATGAAGCAAGATATCAAAAAATTGTTTCTAATTCTGAAGATGAAATTACCATAGGTAAACTAACATTCAGATTCAGATCAACTGATAAAAAGGATTTTGAGGATCAGTTCATGGTTTTTTGTAAGTTCAATTTTGGAAATCTCTCTCTATTCTCTCTCTCACACTCTTGGAAATTTAGATTTTTCTTAGATAATTTCAACATTGGATCAAGAAATAAAAATAAGGAAAAGAGGAAGCAAAGATCAAGAAAGGAAGAGTGGGATCAAGAAACTAAAACATGTTTACTTGCAAGTATCAATTTACATGTGTGATTTCCTTGCTCGATTGGCCTGCATGGTTACGCATGTGTGTTCTTGGTTCTCTTGTTGCCATTGTCAGGGGTTTTTTTAGTTGTGATAGTGTTCTTCAGCCTTGCCTTGTCATTTCCAGATGTCCATGGTGTGTTGGGTTCCTCATGTTTTGGTTGAGCTGGATTTCCGGATGGATTTAAAACTTAGTGAGGTGGATCTATGAATGAAATAACACATGGAATAGTAATCCTTCAACCAAATTGTGGATTGAGGTAAATCCGTTGGCCTAGTAACAATGAACCAGACGCTAGGTCGTGGTAAAGCTAGATATTGTGTGCCTTGGTGGTACTAGGAATCTACAAACGATGAATGGAGAGATACACGATAAATCCTAGAGGTGGTTGCCCTTGATTAGGCCTAGGAATCCTTGCTAGTGAATGGCAGGATATATGGTAAAGCCTGAGGGTGGTATCTCGATTATCGCCTAGTAATCCCTGGATCAGATTTTTGGATTGTGGTAAATCCTAGATACTAGGAGATTGGAAAATAAATCACCGTGTATGTTACACCACTAGAAAATTTGGCGGAATTTCCGACGGCCAATTCGTTGTTATTCCGACACATAGTCGTCGCAAGAGCGACAGTTCGAGGATGGGCAAACTGTGGTTTTCCGTGTCGTCGCAATTCCGACGCACTTAAAAAATGTCGCATTACCGACACCTTTTCCGTCGCTTCCAAACAGGCGTCGCTCTTTCGACGTTTCCCAAACCGAAGTTTGTAAAGTGTTGCCATTCCGGCGAAATGTGGTCCGACGTTTTGAACGTCGCTCTTCCGATGTTTTTAAAGTGTCACCATTCCGACGAAATGTTGTCCGGCATTTTGAACGTCGCTCTTCTGACGTCTTTATACTGTCCCTCTTCTAATGTGTCTAAACTGTTGCAATGTCGACGCCGTACAAAAGTCTCACAAGACCGACGCTTTCCACAAGCATCGCAATACCGATGCCAGGAAGAACTGTCACAATACCGATGCGAGGAAGAGCTGTCACAAGACCAACACATTGCAAAAGCGTCATAATACCGACGATTTCAAAATGTGTCTCAATACCAACGCTAGGAAGAACTGTCGCAATATCGACAGATGTCACAAGACCGACGAAAATGTAAATCGTTCAAAATGTCAGAAGAGCGACGCTTACAAGACGTCGGTATATCAATGGTGGTTTCAATTTAAAAAAAAAAAAATGAAACTTTAAAAAAGGACAGTAAATCTCCAATATTTGTTATCACAATAAGAAATCAATGATCAATGATCACGTCAAATTTTCCTCGTAGCGTGACGGGTCTAATCAATTTTATTGTAAAGGTTGCTAGCCAGTGACAACTGTATCATTGAAGGAAATGCATTAAACAAAATTAATGAGGCTGCGAACTCCAAGCCAATTGGCAACAACCCTGATAATTTTCCTTACCAACTTCCAAGTTGTGACTCAGGCTTCAAACTCCAGAGCTAAGAATTTTCTTTTCATCGTGTTGGAGAAGAGAACTGCAACCTGCAGCAAAAGAGCAATTCCTCAGTCTCACTGCTAAGGACTCGGAGTCATTCCTTGCTAACACAGTATGTGGAAATTTTGATAAGATAACTTTCTTCACCCACGTTTTTAGTAAATTTATTCTTTTGAAAAGGGCCTGGTTCCATTTCATAAATTTCCAACTTTCGACTTCTAGAATTTGTACATATGATTTTTGGACTAAGGTTTTGTTATTAATGAGGAGATAGTGTCTTGGTTCTATCTGTATAAAATAATTGCCTCTTTTTTTCTTCATGTTCAGGGTTTTTGATTTTATCAAACCCTATCTCTCTTTTAAGCATGCCTGCAAATTAATATATTCCAGGAATGTACACAATTCCAGGCTTCATGTACAACATATTGTATCAACTATATTTTAACAAGTGAGCTGCATGCCCATATAGTGTTATAGATTACAGGGCTTCATTTGGAGGATAAATGATAAGCCTAGCAGCACTAAATCCAAGTAATTCCCCTCATCCCTTAAAATACACCTCTAAATATAACTAGAAATTTCAAATAGTTAGTAAAGGAAAAGTACAAAGATATAACAGATATGTGTTGAGACAAAAACTTGTGCATTCACAACAAAAATGGGATGGATAAAAATTAAAAACAATTATGGAATTTGACAAAAAATCGTCTTATGCATACAAAATTAAAGAAGCATTGGCATACTACTATGTTTACAAATTTAAGGACAGACAGGGTGAGTCTCCGGGCAACACAGTTTCATGTGGAGACCCTAGATCCTTGTACCCACAATATCTAGTGACTTATAAAATGATTTCCAAAACAATGCCTTTGCTATGCATGTAAGAAAACCACCTACATAATGAGGGAGATGTAATATTTTTTGAGAAGTAGATTTATACAGAGTGGTCCAAGATTGTGTATTTATGGAAGATACAACTGATTTTGGCATGAAACATGTATCCAAGATTTCAATTTGCGGCCTTATTTCAGAGCCCATTGATGATTTACTATGAAACCTAAAATTTCAAAACAAACACATTAAAATCACAGGATCTCCATCACGAACATCATAAATATTAACTGTCTTTTGGGCACTGGCAGTAGATACCATAAGAGGCCCACATGGCCTGTACCAACAATGTTGATTCTCTGGCACAACATTTGCAAAGCCAAAATTTCTCCCCGAGACATCCCTCTCTGCCAAAAATGGAGAGATGGTACTAGACGTTGAAGTGAAGGCCTCTAATTCAGTATGGAATGCCATAATTTATTTATTATAAAAGTGCCATGAACAGAAACTTGAGTCCAATGTACAACCTATAGATGCTGCCACAACATATTTACCAGAGCGACCATCTAAACCAGTTGGTCTGATCAACCATAAATCACCCCACATGTTTGGGGTAAGCCCATATGGAGCTTTATATTCAGCCTTCTCCTGGAGATTGGAAAAAAACAATACTGAGTATTACTCATACATGAACTGCCCTTTATGTTAAGGGAAAATTTAAAGAGTGCATAAATATTCTTGAAATCCCAATCATAGTTTCTAGAAAATTTCAACAGTCTTTGAAATGAACTACATCCTATTTAAACTACATCAAATATTTAGGAAAATCATTTTTTTAAATAGAAATTGGTGAATTTTATTTAAAATATAGAAATTTAAACCATGAGAATAATCTAACCCCTAGGCTTTTCCCTATTTCTAATAGAAAATCCCAAAATGTATAAATTATAACACCCATAAACCCCAAAATTAAGTACAATAATTAAAACATCCACACCTCTAAATTTGCTATATCGTGAAAAGAGCAGCATCCATCATCATGGGAAAGAAAAACCGATTCTCCTTCTGATACAAACCAGCCTGCAGTAGATGTCTTATGGCTGAGTTGATTCAATCGATCACAGGAAACCCCTTCAGTTTCTTCAATATTGCCAAAATGCTCTGGCTTGTTTTCATGATCATCATCAAAGTCCATATTTTCATCACATTGAATTAGTTGGGGTTCATTACGATCAGGTCCAATGCCTATTGTAGAGCTCCAGACATCCAATATAATATTGGAACTACCATACCTGTTCCCATTAGAGATTGTAAATCCTGCTTCTGGCTTTAATTCGGTAAGTTCAAGAGCTCTAGAACTGGATTCAGTTGATTTAGACTTGGTATAGTTGTCCTCTAATTTGTATTCTGATACAACACTATACTTGTGCTTCAACGTAGACAGAAATTCTGCAGCAATGGGGTCTTCATCTATGGGGCTTATGGATCTGCCCTAAAAAACATCCCGAATATTTGATTCATTTTCATTCAACTGATCATGCGAATCCACCCTCGTCTTCAGCACAGCAAGTTGAACTGAAGGCCGCTTTTTCAGCAATTTATGGTGGGGGTAAAGCCTGTCTTCCAGATCTTGACTATTTAAGTGTTTAATTGGTTTTTTTAGAGACATGACCATAGAATCAAATGAATCCTACAAATCCTGCGAAATAATAAACAATAGTAAGGCCATTATTTATTGGTTTTAAATAATAAACAACATGCAACAAACCCACATAATTAGTAAATTATTTAAAGACAATAATTCCTACATATTAAAATATAAAGTTATAACATACCACCTCATACTCGAACATAACATCTGTATCAATATTCTTCTTCTGTATCTTCTTGATCTTCATCCAACTGATCGACATCTATATCAACATCTGATTCAGAAACGATGTTGAAATGATCGACCATGTCATCATCATCATCAATTATGTCATTTTCAATAATATCCTCGTCGACATCATCATCAATAATTGTTGCCTCATCTCCTATGCCTGGTTCATCTTCTAAGATATCTTCTTCGTCTGTCAATGCATATTCCTGCTCATCTGCCACTGCATCATCTTCTTCCTGATCAATATCATCTTCTTCCTCTACAGTATACTCTACTGGCCTTCCTCTTGGATCATATCTAATAGAAAATGACCATTCGTTCTCACCTGGAACCTCTGAGTAAAAGACTTGTTCACATTGGCTTGGAAAAACATAGCGATCTTTTCCTACTTCAAACTGACATGTTTTAACCATTGGAAATCCATTGTCATGTTGAATAAGTGTTCTATCATCATCATGTACATTCATTCGTAGCCTATACCATTTGACGTCGAACAAAACTATTTTGAAGGAATTAAAGTCACACTCAACTATATCATCTAAGAACCCATAATATATATTTTCAGATTCTCGAGGATGTATGTCACTCCTGGAGGAAACATTAGTGACCTGGAATACTGTAGTTATCCCACTATCAGAATTTTTCCTATTATCATCCAACTGTTTAACGCGAAATTGAGGACCATTGCACCACATAGCCTTGTGGTGTTTCAACTGCAATATGCCAAACATGGAAAAGATGCATTCTCAATTAATAATTAAACATATAATTTACACAGCATGAAAATTAATTGAAAAATCAAACTTCTTGTCACATTATCAATATAGTATAAAATAAGTAATGAATAAAATAGGTGAATTAATTTCTTACCTTTCTATCTTTCAAACCATACGCTAAATCGATTTCCCTATCCGTAACATTCCCATCTCCACTACGATACGCTTCTCTAATCAATTCAGACAGTAGTTGCCATGATAACCTATTGTTGTTACGTGCTTTACATGTTTCAATCCATTCACTCATCTACTCAAGATTGTTTGCAATGTATAAAAGTAGTGCCTCATAATCTTGAGCACCTAAATTAAAAAACAATAATTCACCAATATTAATAAATATTACTTATAACCATGGTAAATTATATTAATTAATAAACTATGAAAAAATAAGACCTAAATGAATATAATGATCATATACATGATGTAAAAAAATGAAACATTATATGTATTATACATAATAAATATTTTACCTCTCACTTTCTTCATTCTACCTTTTCCCAACAGGTGCTCCACTTCAATTTTTTTGATGGAGTTCACGTCCCAAATGCAATCCACCGCCTTCATGGTTGGCATGGCTAATTTAGGAAGATAATGACTAATATACACCATATACCACGTATCCCTCCACCATAGAACCCTCAGGTCGTGCTCTTTGTTTAACCAAAGCCTTCAAGGATTTCAGGTGCCTCTTGACCATCCACATTGACCTTGTGTGTACTGGTCAACACATTTTAATCTCCTAAACTTGGTGTATCAAGTAGTGTTCTTGTGCATTGAAAAATGTTGGAGGTAGATACTTTTGCATTTCACACATTAGCCGAGGAATTTCTCTCTTCCAACACTTTATTTCATCTTGATGGATTTCTTTCAATGACAACCATCTGCAAATCATTACGCAAGGTTATTTCAATGAAACATAATATATATTTCATTATCAGTAAATTAATACATCATTTCATCAAGTATGAAAAGAAATTATAGCAATTAGATTTTGCGTATAAATCAAAAATACTTACCTCATGTATTTACTAAGACCATATATAACTTGTTTGACATTCTTGTCAAAGTCGTTTGGGAGAGATACAGGTAGAACATACTATAACAATAAAAAATGAATCGTTATTGGTTTCCAAATTAAATAGAAAAAAGGAAAATTTAAAATATGTATTCAAGCAATAACATACAAAAACGTATACCAAAAAAATTACCTTAACAAACGTATGCCAATCATGTGTTTTCACCCCACTAAAGTCACCTTTCTTCGTTAAGATATTATTTATGTCTGAAGCAAAACCTGTTGGAAATTTAATTCTTCTAACGACCTCTTTACATCATTGCTTTTTTGTTATGTTAATAACCATGGAATATTATTATAATTTCGACCTCCATTGTTATTTGATCCACCGATCACACTTTTCATTGCATGATTCGATTTCTCAATGTCAGCACAAATTTTGTCAATTTTATCTCTATCATGTGCACCATCTATGGTTCGCCATAACATTTCTGTCACATTCTTCTCGACATGCATTGTATCAAACAAATGAGCTATTTTTAGGTCCTCATAGTAGGGAAACCTCACGAATTGAGAAGGATAACATTTCATTCCAAGTGGAAGTACAATATTAGTACCTTCACGGCGACAATGACCTTGATATCAAAGAATAAAATAAATCAGAACAATATTAATTATAAAATACAATAAAATAAATTCATTAGTTAAAACAAAAATTCCAAATATTACATAAACAAATAATATATATATATATATACACACAAATTACGTACTAGCTGCTCGACGATTATTGATTCTGTTATATTCCAACATCCACAACTGAGGTGTCATTCTTCGTGGTTTTAATCTAGTTTCTTCTTTATCATTGAAAAGATGTTTTTCAGTAGTACGATACTTATGGTTGCTAGGGAGGAAGTGCCTAAACCCATTAAACACCATCTTTCTTAAGTCTGGCGAATGATGATACTTCATCTTAGGGCCACAAACTAGACATGAAAATCTACCCTTTGTTTAAAGACCTGCAATAGATGGATCAATAACAATTAATATACTATGAGATCATTTTTAAAACATGCAATATGGTATATCTAATTTAGATAATTATGTATTATATTAAAGTGCAATGAAATATTACATACCACAAACATGTGTTAGTCTTGGGGCATCATGAATTGTCCATACAAGCATTCCATGACATTGAAATCTCTTCTGCTTGATTGGTTTAGTGATGTCATACATAGTGATGCCATGCCATAAATGTATTAGCTCATCGATAAGAGGTTCAATATAAACATTCATATCTTTGACCTGGTACTTACCTAATTGTTCAAAATTACGATACATAATAATTACTACCATGATATATGTATATATAAGTAAGTAAATAAATAAAATATATATTTATGCAAACAACGAGAGAAATGAAAATGTTACATTAAAAGAAATAATGTATCAAATACCTGGAATAATCATAGTCAACATTATGTGCTCCCTCTTTATTGACATCCAAGGAGGAATGTTATTGTTGATAACGAAAATAGGCCACACTGAGTAAGTAGATCTAAGCTCTCTGAATGGATTAACACCATCAGCTGCCAATGAAAGCCTGACATTATGAGGTTCATTTTTAAAATCTACATATTTTTCCTTGATTTCTCTAAATGCAGAACCATCTGCAGGCATTCGAAGAACACCATCTCCACTTCTATTCTTTGAATGGTAATCCATAAACTGTGCTATGCTGTTACACCTGAAAATTCGCTGCAAATGTGGAATTATGGGAATATGACGAAGAACCTTTTGAGGCACCTTTTTGGTTAGTTGATTTGTTTGATATCTACTAGTACCACATTTCAGACATTCTGTTTTCAACGCATTTTCTCCGTAATATATAATATGATCTTTAGGACATGCATCTATAGTGTTATATTCCATTTCAAAGTGTTTCATAATAGCATGTAGATCTCGATATGTTCGAGGTAAAGTATTTGGCGATGGTAACAAATATTCACCCAACAATCTACAACATAAACAAAAAGTAGTGTCTTGTAAAGATTATTAATCATATATATATATATATATATATATATATATATCATATTTATTAAAACCAGAACTGGTGACCGGACCGGTGGAGCTAATGAACTAGGTTTCGAACCAGAACCGGTCTAACCGGTAGCGGTCAAATCTCAATGAACCGGTTTTAAAAAAAATACATTAAATAATTATTTTTTAATAATAAAAAAAAAAACTATTTTTAAGATTTGCAACCATGATTTCAAGCCAATAGAGACAAAATATGAAAATTTTTCTCATTTATATACCATGCAAAGGTGAATATATCAAAATGGCACCAAATGCAATACATACCATCGAAAACTACATAAGAAAACTTGTTGAAGTAATGTATTAGGTTTCTCTTATATTATTCACTATGTTTTATTGTTGAGTTAATATTATAATATAAAATCTGTCCCTGCTCAGATCTGTTGTCAATTCATTGTATCAGCCTTAAAGAGAATTCCGGGTTCAGTATATATATATATATAGATAGATAGATATATAGATATCAGACCAACATTTTGAAGATCTTGTATTCTTCATTATCTATGTTTGCTTGGCAATAAATTTCTAGAAAAACATCTACAACACTTAGAGGTATTGAATTGGTTTATGAAACCCACTATTAGTGCTATTTGTAACAAGTTGAGAGAGCATTACAACTTCAGCAGTTTGCTCACAATGTGTTTGACAAAATTTATCACTGAAAAGATTCATTAAAACCCAGAAAACTCAGTAGCCAGTTTAGTGCATTTCCAAGCGGGAATTTTCTAGTGGTCAATTTATTATTGCGAGTCACATTTTCATTAGGTTGTATGTTGTTGTCCCTTGAGTGGCGTCAGACCATTTGCATCAGTCTTGATGCCATGATCAAATTGCTTGTATGATGTGTGAAAGGTTTTGTATTTATGCTGCTGCTATGTGTGAGCAGAGAGAGAGGGTCTGACAGTTCCTAGCTGAGTGTGAAATAAGGTTGTTGCTGATTGTTTTGAGAATAGAAATTGTCATCAAGTACACTTGATGAGTTGCATGCTGCCAGGGATTTTATGCTAGCCAGCCTTGTATTTATCAGTCATCATGTGTATCGTTGCTACTATAAGGTGTTGAGTATGAGTTATTAGACAAGTTTGTTGCTAGTATAATAGAGGAATTTGCAGCTCATGGAGGAGACACTGAGGAATTTGCAACTCATGGAGGAGCACCTAACCAGTCGGTTAAGTACGGAACTGACCGGTTTATGCATAAACTGGTCGGTTCCTTACTTAACTGGCCGGTTAGGTCTGGTTAACCGGCCAAAACAGGTGAGAATAGGCTATTGACCGGGTTGCAAGGCCGGTTCCAACCGGCAGCCATCCTGACCGGCCGGTTTTGATAACTATGATATATATATAACTTATTATTTTACACATTTATTACAACTAAAAAAAGGGAAAATAATCAAAATTTACATATATGTGATCATATATACATATTGCATACCTTAGGAGTTGTGTCATACATCTGTTCGACAAATTATTCATAACCTTTAAGTTCACCAGCAACAATAGCAGAGAGCTGGTGAACTTAAAGGTTATGAATAATTTGTTGAACAGATGTATGACACAACTACTAAGGTATGCAATATGTATATATGATCACATATATGTAAATGTTGATTATTTTCCCTTTTTTTAGTTGTAATAAATGTGTAAAATAATAACTTATATAATATATATAAGTTATTATTTTACACATTTATTACAACTAAAAAAAGGGAAAATAATCAACATTTACATATATGTGATCATATATACATATTGCATACCTTAGGAGTTGTGTCATACATCTGTTCGACAAATTATTCATAACCTTTAAGTTCACCAGCAACAATGTAGCAGAAAGAAGAGTTGCATTTGAGTGTTCAAAAAGTCGTTCACTTGACCTTTCAATTAGAGGTACATCATAAATACCATCACTGCTATCTCCACCATCATCATCTGACTCACCATACAAGTCTTGGAGCATTTGATTTGTCCCATCATTAATGTGAACTGTCTCATTACTATCATCATGATCTACCTCCATGGGATCATCAAAATTACCTTCATCATTCGCTTCATGTTCTTCACCTTGTACAACATCATTTCCAATACTAATATTTGCTGCAATATTCTCTTGTACTGGTGCAACATCATCTAATCTACTACTATTTAGCTATGGAAGCTGGTTGATCATCTACAAAAATTTGGGCGGCAACTGTGCCTTTATGAAAATTACAAACATTAATAATTAAACATTAGTGCGCATATAAAAAATATTAAAATAATATACAATTTTATGATATAATAAAAATGAAGATAGATAATTAAATACCACGGGACGATAGTCATTTGATCCACCATCAATGTGCCCATATTTCCTACAATGCACTGTTGCTGTTGCTGTTGCTATTAAAACTCTAACATTATTTCTCGTACAACATTTTTTACAAGGGCAATAAACTCTGCCATCACCCCTTTCACCCTTTTGAATTTTTTTTCCAGCTCCAATGTATTCTTCCGTTGATGCAAATTATCCTATAAAGAAAACAATAAATCTCTCTCAATGGTGTATAAAACCCAAGACTTGTTGAACTCAATGGGAGCTCAATATATAAGCAAAAAGAAAATAAAAGTGGTCATTTTACAAATTGTGAGCTTTTTACAAAATGTGGGCTTTTTACAAAATTGTGGGCTTTTTACAAATTGTGGGCTTTTTACAATTTGTGGGCTTTTTACAAAATTGTGGGCTTTTTACAAGTTGTTTATATTTTTAATAAAATGTGGGCTTTTTACAAAATTGTGGGCTTTTTACAAATTGTGGGCTTTTTACAAAATTGTGAGCAATTTACAAAATTGTGGGCTTTTTAAAAATTGTGGGATTTTTTTATTCTTAATGCATTTTCTGTAGAATACTGAAAATATTTGTCCAAAATTTGAGATGCAAGCTGTAGTCTCTACTACGTTTGGAAAATTGGAGGTTTATAAAATATAAACTGCGAACAGAATTGTACCACTATGATAAGAAGATGTGAGAAGCATTCCTTCTGCTTCACAAATGTGGAACTACCTTAAGAATGCTTATGGTTGATATAAATATTAGAGCATGGCAGTTAAATGTAGTATTTATGCTAAAATACTGAATAACAGCTTGAGAGTGCTCTTCAGATACTGTACGAATGCACCAAATTAAAGTTGTACCATTACTAAAGATAAATGGCCAAAAATAGTCAATTTTGATATCGTGAAGTTATGTCTTTCTTGGTAGCAAACAAGGGATAGGATGGAAAATATGAGAGAACTAAGTTCCAAGGACTAAAAAACCAAGGCCAACATAGTTCTTCCTTGAATCAGAGACAAAACAAAGCTGCCCAAAAAAGTGTTTGAGAGCACCCATTGAAGCTCCTATATATAGCAGAGTCAACATTTTCCTATTGAACAAGTTTGTATAGTCAAAGCCACAACAAGATCAGATAGCCACAATCCTAAATGAGAACCAGAGACAAAGCTAAGAAAGATCCACGTTTAGCAGAACAAGACAACCATAGAAAAGGATTTGACCACAGAACCAGATCATGCGAGATAGCAAGATTCTTGCTTCCACTGTGGAAATGTAGAAACTATACAAGGGCTTCGCTTCCAGTAGATTTCATTGTGACAGTAATTGCTATAGTGTTGTAAGCGCTCATTAGTAGAATCTTAAAGCCATTTTGGAATTATTTTAACCTGGAGAGGGTTTTCTGTGGTTATAAATCCTCATGTTCAAATTCCATTGTGGATTGGTTGTGTTTGATATTATGTTTTTACCGTCCACAGTTGAATTTTCGCACAGAAAATTATCAGTCTAAAGAGGAGAAATTTTGCGATGTTTCTTTTCCTTCCTATTGTGAAGTATTTCTCTCAGAACTCTACTCGTTGTAATAGAGGTCTTGGGCATAGAACATGGGACTTGGGTTTTTTGGAATCAAACTTCAGGTTAAGATTCTCATATGAAGAATGGCACAGTGAGCCTTAGCATGGAGTTGGGAGTACCAACTTGAAGTGCAGGTAGGGCATTTTACAATAGACCAGTTAGATTTCTGGACCCTAATACAAAAGTTTCTTCTTCTTTCAAAACGTGTTTCTCCTTTTCTGTAACCAATGTGGGTCATGTTCTTGTTTCAATTGGGGATGGATGAGCATTTGTTAATTCTCCAGATGATCGCACTCTGGGTAGCCCTGGAGGCTATTTGGGGGTGATGAGTCCAATAGGTCTCAATGAACTGTTGCCCTCGCTGGGGAATATTATTGCAGTGGAATTTGATACTATTTTGCATGTTGAATTCCACGATCCTAATGGAAACCAGTACCTTTAGCTCCAGTACCTGTTCACAAAAGAGGGTGCCATAGTCATTCATGCGTGCAGAGAGGGTGAATAGAAGGCATTGCAACAGGAGGTGTTGTTGTTGTTGCATTGGCCACTAGATTGTTTGTCTGGTTCTATTACAAGCGCAGAGTATTGAAAAGGACAGACAAATTTAGTTCAGATATTGTGAAACTGCCTCGGAAATTCACCTACAAAGAGCTCAGCAATGCTACGAAAGACTTTTTTTGAATGTGATTGATAATCGATAATTGCAAGCAAGGGTAATCCCCTTGTGAAACCCAAATTTATGAGCATTTTCTAAAACCTGATGACGGAGTCATTGTAATGAACAAGCGCCTAGGTCCATATTACGTCCAAATCTACCAAGCACCAAGATCTATAAAAAAAAATCCACAGTATCTGCGAACTAAGAAGAAGAGGCAAAAAATGTATTCTGCTTACCTGTTCGAATAGTGGTTGGGGTTTACCACGGCAAAAATTTGACAGAGCCCATGTAGCATTTCGTATCATTGAAATTCTGGCAGTATCATTCAACTGGGCAAGCACCTGCCTCGGAGCTCCATGACTGAGGGCAAGATCCTTAAATGATGCAGAGTCTCCAGAAATATTTCCCAAAGCCCAAACAGCCTTACACGAACACTAGTTGAACTCAAAGTTGGGTAGTAGTTATTTAAATCAAATTCCAAAATTACAGACGTATAAAGATAGTTGGGAAGAATAATTTTATGCCTCTAAAATGAACGTACTACCTGTTCTCGAACATTATCATTCCCAAAGGCAAGAAGTTCCACAAATATAGGCAGTGCCCCGTAATCAATCACAACCTTTGTATTCTCAGAGGCTCCAAAAAAACCCAAATAGGGTCAACCCTACTACAGGAGGAAGGGCCTGCAGTAAGAACTTACCATTTTGCAAGAACTAAGGGCGAATGTTGTTCTGCAAGAGCTGAGGGCGAATGCTGAGGGTGAATGTTGTTCTGCAAGAGATGAGGGTGAATGCTGAGGGCGAATGCGCGCGTGATATCAGACGTTAATATAGTTTTTTAAAAAATCATTTTTATGTAGCGCGCATTTGAATTTTATCATTTCAAATCATTTTTATTTACATTTGATTTTTGCATTTCTAATACAAGTGACAAACAAATTTCTACAAGAGGTTGAAATTTTTACTAGAATAGCCATGAAAGACTAATTAAAATGGCTTTAAATGCAAGTGGAACTTCAAAATAAATGTAATTGAAGGTTCTCTCCACTAATTTTTTGCAAAAGTGCTTACATTATTTAAGTTATCTAGGATATTTTTTTGTATTACACAATCAAAATTAAATAATGAAAAAGTTGGGTAGTCTTATTGTTTCAAATTAGGACACAATTTTCAAATGGTGATGAAGTTTCATGTGATGATTAACTAACAATATTCTCCTTTCCTATCCTTGAAAAACTATACAAGGTTCCTTGTTGCCATATGAAACCCTAACTCATGTAGCAACATAGGACCAGTCCTCCATTTTTCCCGTCATAAGGCATTTTTCACATATTTGACGACTAGAATTTGCGGATTCCCGTTTTCCATGAGGTGCTAGGAAGGATAGAAGACTTAATTTTGACGTTTGAAATTTTTTCAAAAACGTTCTTATGCCCTTTAATTTCCACTTACCAATAATTTTGCAACACTAGTCCTCTTCGCAATTGCAAGGCTGTACTCAAAAAGTAAGGAAAGTTACTTTTTTGGCTCACTCAATGATCTAGGTGGATACTAGTGGCCACCCGCCTATTCCACTTGGGGCCCCACCATTTTCTCTTTCAGTTTTTCAGTTTCGGTACAACTTACTATTTTTAGCAGTTTTTCGGGTCCTGAACTTCTGGAGCCGTTTTGAGGCCCTAAACGACTTTTTTTGGGCATCGCGCCTCCAGTGAATAGCATTTTGTATCATTACGTTTCAGAATTATATTCATGGAAAAATTTTTAGTCCTCGGATAGATCTTTCTAATGATGTATCATGTGTGTCAAACAGAGATAATATGCCAAAGTTACGTCCCTGGGAAGTTGAAACACCAATTTACCCAAACGGGGCCCATAGTTTTGGCGCTTCATCTCCTAGGGTTAGGTTTTTGGATGTTTAGGGTTATCCATTATTTCTCAATAATAAATAGGCCCTCGAGCCTCATTGTAACTTAGTTCAAAGGCCTGTAGCCGCCACATCTCTCCTCAGAGATAGCTACCAGTGCCCTAGCTAGTTTTATTTCCATTATGTATGTAAGCAAATTTCAGTTCTTTGATATTAATAAAATGAAGTGTTATTTCCGTTGCATCTCTGTATTTATGGTTATGTTTTTATTCTATTTCGTTCCTGCATAAATCTAGATCAGTGGTATCAGAGCGGTCTGCTTTTTCTCGATCCTTCTTTGCATGTCCCCAACGAGGTCGGGGTATAAGGAGTTAGGGCTCGATCTGGTGAAACCTTTGCAAGATCAGCCTCGCAAACACCGACGGTCATCCATGGGGGACGAAAAGAAAGATGAGGGAGTAGGAGATCCTATCAAAATATTTCTCAAGGAGACCCTCGAAAAACAAAGGAACGCGATGATGGATAACTTTTCCCAGATCCTTTAACGGCTGCCCACCGGTGGCGCATCTGCATCCAGTAGCCACTTTGGAGGTGTGACTCCTTTTAAGGTACAACTAAATTTTGACATTCCAATATTTGAGGGTCAAATAGATGCAAATGTCGTAGATAGATGGTTGAATCTATTATAAGGATATTTCTTGGTTCATGACTTTTCCGATAGGGAGAAGACTATTTTTGCACTCCTCAAAGCTGCCCCCCATGTCAAGGACTGGTGGGAAACCCACTGTGAGAAAAAGGACGAGACAGAACCCTCTCTGTTCTCGGTCGTACCCACTAGGAATTCTTTCTGAGACGTCTTCAAGGAACAATACTATCCTGTGGGGAGCTATGAGGACAAGTACATACAATGGACCACGTTGCGGCAACAAAGGGATCAAGATGTGCATGAGCTGACGAATCTGTTCCATACCCTGTGCACCAAGTTAGGTATCAAAGATTCAAAGAAACATATGGTGCTAAAGTAACACAGTTGTTTGCACAGATACATTCAGGAGGTAATGGAGTTCCTCTACATCTCCTCACTTGGTACGACATACTGGTATGCTACCAAGATTGAGCAGAAATTCAAACAAAAGAAGCGAGACTTTGGATCTGCGAATCAAAAGCAAGGGAAAGGTGCTCCCAAACCACAAAACAAAGGATAGAGCCAAGGCATGGTGAGTCAAGGCAACCTGTCAAAGCCACAAGCAAAGAACAACATCGCAAAGCGAAAGAAGGACACGGGAAATTGGTGTGAGTTCCATAAGAGCTCCACTCACAACACAAGTGAGTGTCGGGCCAAGTAGTCCCTGGTGGCCGAGATGTGGGCTTCTGAGTTAGATGCATGCTCCGACTCTGAATCAAAACCTGATAAGGGGAATGACAAAGGGAAACAGATTATTGATGCAGAGCCCAATGCCACTATTACCACTACAAAGATCCAGAAGGAGGAACCAGAAGATCCGAAGGAGGAACATCTCTTCCACTCCCAGATGTGGGTAAAGGGCTCCCCGGTACAGTTCATTGTTGACAATGGGAGCCAAAATAACCTCAATTCAGCAGATGCCGTGAAGTGGTTGGGCTTTCCAACCATAGCTCACCCACATCCATACACCATCAGGTGGCTTCACCAAGGACGAGATCTCCGCATCATCCAGCAGTGCCACCTTCCTTATGGGCGAAAACGCGAAGTTGGGAAACACTTTTTGGCATGAGATAGAATTCGAGAGAGTTTTTTAGTTTCTCGGCCGAGAAAAAAAGTCAACAAAAACTCTCAGCCGAGAGTTTTGAAAACTCTCGGCCGAGAGTTGCGTGAAAAATTTCTCGGCCGCAAACTCTCGGCCGAGAGTTAGAAAAACTCTCGGCCGAGAGTTTTTCTAACTCTCGGCCGAGAGTTTTATTGTGCAAACTCTCAGCCGCAAACTCTCGGCCGAGAGTTTTTAAAACTTTTTCCCGGGAGTTTTCCCACGCATAAATTGGTTTAAAACTCTCGGCCGAGAGTTTTAAAAATTTCTCGGCCGAGAGTTTTTCTCGGCCGAGAGTTTCTGGTCAACAAAAAACTCAGAAAACTCTGCAGTTTTGAGAAACCTGCAACTTTGGAGGGACAGAACACCTACAAAAACAAAATGTTATATGTCGGACCAAGTACCATTAGATTCGTCTCTAAATCTAGTTTTTGATGATGTGAGATTTATGGAGTTTCATTCAAAAATTCAATTTTTTATTAATTTTTTACTAAACTATGTCACTATGGAATTTCATTGTTCGAAAAATTGCACTGAATGAAAATTCAATAACTTTCAAACGAGGACACCAAAAAATTTAAAAAAATCATAGTGCACTTCCTCTCCCTGTCTACTTCAAAAGGGTGCTCTCATTTTTCTTATTGACGATCACATTGAAAAGAAAATCAAAGGATAATAAAATGTACTGAAACATCACTGTTTTTTTGTCTTCGTCCATTTCAAAAAATAATAAAAAATAGTGATTTGATCCGAAAATTACCAAAAAATAGTCTGTGCACTAGTGCAATATATGCAGATTATGATGCTATGGTTTTTTTCCAAAAAATGAATAACATTCCCTAAAAAAAGTAAAGGATAAAAAAGTGACTATTTATGTTTTCCTGAAAATTTCAAGTATATGCAGTTAGTAAACAACAAATTTACCCCTCTATATGCCAATATTTTTTTTTTTTTAAATATCGGTATGGAGGTAAGACAATTCTCTACAATTCTTGTTTTTATGTCAAAGCATAATTTTCGATAAAAATATGAGTTTAGTGGAGTTGAAGTTGAAAAACATAGAAAATTACAATTTTCAACGTCAAAAAAGGGCAAAAAGTGTTTCCCAACTTCACATTTTCACCCTTATAGCATCAAGCCCTTCACGGATGAGGTATTATGTGATGTTGTTCCTATTGATGTTTCTGATATATTATTAGGACAACCATACTTGTGGAAGCGTCATGCGATGTATGAGTCTCGACGTCGTGCTATTATTGTTACTTTGGGAAATAAGTTGTACAGGATACTAGAGGTACCACCTCCCGCTACTATCTCTTTGGTTACTGCAAAAAAATGCAGTAAGCTCATTTCCGAAACTAGGAAATTCATTTTCCTGATGATCTTCCCCCAGGGCAAGAAGAAGACTGTGGCCACGACCTCCAGACAAGGCTCCTCTGCACGACAACAACAAATGGATAAGGTTTTGGAGGACTACAGGGACATTTTCACCTCACCCACAAGGGTTCCTCTACACTGTCAAGTCAAGCACCCGATTGATCTGACCCCAGGTGCACCGTTACCTGACGGACCGATCTATCAGCACTCTGTTCTGGAGAACAATGAAATCAAGAGGCAGATTCAGGAGCTGCTGCAGAAGGGTCACATCCCACCAAGTTCATCACCCTGTGGGAGCCCGATAATTTATTATTGTGAAATCATAGTTCTAAATTATCTCTTATTCTGTGAGCAATGTAATCTATTAATTGTACGCAGATTCATTAAAAAAAAATCAAACTGATTTTAGCATGAATGATGGCAATTTATATATTAATTGGTTTTTAAGAGTATTTGTATTATGTAGGAGCACTGGAAAGAAAAATCAGGACTTCATTTTCTGTTTTCCTTATTTTATTGGGCTAAACTGGAGAAAATTGAATATGAATAGTGAGTTAATTGTAAGATCAATGGGCCAAGGCCATACATCAACATTGACCAGGGTGGGGAAGTATAAAATCATGGATATTCATGCAAGTATAGTTATTAATGTAAGATCAAAGTTAACTCTTAGCTTCACTAAAGAAATAGAAGGCAAAGATCTAGCATCAACTGAAACTCATGTGAAAAAGTAGATGAAAAATGTACAATCATCCAATGGAGAGGTAATCTATAATTATCCAGTAAGACTCTTGGCTATGCCTTGAGACTAAACTAATTCTCAATATTTTTGAATAATCATCCATTTGAATTTAGTAGGAAAACCATAGTAAATCATTTTCCAATGGCCATGCAAAAATATATAAAAAATAATATTTGTTGGTTGTTTTTCAATAGGTGGACCATGATGGGACCACTGAGAAGGTGGGGGTGTTTTTTTAATCATGGAAGTGAGGTTTAGTAGATTGATAGTCAATTTGCCTTTCTTAGTCCGATTATGCAATTTTTATAAGACATATTATGAAATATTAATAATAAACATAAATTTATTGCAATTTAGGGAAAGCTCGTTCATGCTTTTTTCTTTATATTGGAAGGTTACTTGATTTTTGAAGTAATTTTTAGTAGATCATAGCATATATTGAGGAAATATTAGTTTGACAAGAATAAATTATTTCTCTTGAAACTTTAGGTATTAAAAGTCCATGACACAGATATATCACACTCCAAAATCCAAAGAAAATGGAAGAGCGTTCAATTTTTTTTAATCAAACTTTTATTGGTGAAGGGTTAATTTATTACGAGAACATCATTAATGAAGTGCAAAATTTTAAACATAATGTTTATTGACTAGAAAAATAATGACCAAAACGTCAAAAAAAATTGTGTGATGGGTAAAGAGAAATCCAAATTCCAACCCTGCCTGCCACTTGTTGGTGAGTGGAGGTTATTCACTTTTCATTTACAGCTTACTAGGTTACTCATGTTACCAATATTTTCACATGGCTCACTTTTAGGTGACTACTTATTTTATTTCTTCTTTATAAAGAGAAATTGGTAGATAATTGTATATATTATTTGAAATCTATAACAAATCCAGGCAACAAAATTACAGCAAATAGAAAATTATGCAAAAAATTCTCCAGGGCACTACTAATGTGTGGATACCCTATCATTTCTTAGATCCTCATAACTTACCAACACCTACTATATTGGTATACACATAATATGGCATTTACCTGAAGTATTTCATATGTATCTAGAAGTAAATAAGTTGTATGACAATTGTTATGGCAGATATAAGATGTGTATTATAGTTTATATTTAAATTTTTCTTAAGTAGCATGCATGTGCGGTTCATATAGTGACTACAATTACCAAATATATTTCAGTGAGGATGTGAAGATGATCTCTCATTAGGTCCTAATTACTTAAAGCATCATTAATTAAATTTCCAAATGAATAAAATATGTTAACAAATTAGTAAAAACTAGGAAAACAAATCATGCTTTAAAAAAATATGGCACAATGAGTCACACTCTGAGATTTATTTAATTACTCATCAAGTGTCGCTACAACAAATATATTATCACCATTACCATAGAAATGGGACATGTGACCATCATTTTGGTTTCTCCAATGACATTCCACATCATGAGCATTGTTTAGGGTTGATTGTGTTGATTTTTTTTAAATAAATCATTTATACATTTTATGGAAATTATAGACACAATTTATAATCACATTACAATATCATGATGTATGGATATTCATTATCATTTCTTAGATACTCACAACTTACCAACACCTAATATATTGATATACACATCATATAGAATTTACCCCTAGAATGCCACATGTATCCTAAAACAAATTAGTTGTATGGCAATTGTTATGGTGCATATATGATGTGTATTACAGTTTATATTATAATTTTGTTGAAGTAGCATACAACAATTTACATAGTGATATGAGAACCACTCTCTAGAGTATACATTGATTTTGTACACATGGCTTTTCAGTTTCTTTTTAAGATATATCATTGGTGATGCTCACATGATTATATAATGAACCATTAAGTTGAACTATGAAATTATTCCTCACAACACACACACATATTGATGAATTAATAATTTTTCTCATATAATTTTTTTAATCTATTTTGAAAAAAAAAAATTATATATAATTATTTCTAAGAAGAACAAGAGAGAGTTCCTTACCATATCTTCGTAAAACATATAATAGCGACGTTTGGAGGCAGCCATCGCAATAGCGACGCTTTGGGGCATAGTGTCGCAATTGCGACGTCTTCCTCCAAACGTCGCAATTGCGACACTTTGTCTAAGTGTCGGTATTGCGACACTTTTCTCTTAATGTCTCTATACCGACGGTTTCCCAAGATCAATGGCCCAAAGTGAACTCGATAACTTACGTTTTCCCCGCACCTTTCCTTTTGATCGTGGTCGTTTGCTCGTTGAATCCAGATCCGATGGCGCTAATACATTTTCGTGCTCATAAAGTAATCGTTTGATGTTTTGGCAAAGCCGCGTGAAATGGGTGGTTTTTCCAAACCACCCACGCTTACGTGTCGCCACCATGTTGTATCGCGTTCGAAAAGCTAGTTTCCGCTTACCACCATTTACCCTCGTGAATACCACTGGTGGTATTCGCTAAACCTCACCCGTTTAACCCGAGTTTAATGTCATTTAACTATGGTTATACCATCATTTGATACATTAAAATTATATTTTTCATTCAAATTTTCACCTTTTCACTTTAAACCTGTAAAAACATTGCAGAACCGTTTTTCCTCAAAATCACGCCGTTTGAACCTTGAGAAACTTTGCAAAGCCATTTTCAACCTACCAGTACCATTTTTCGATGCCCATTGCCCTGAATTTCCAATACAAAGTACTACATTGTCCTTTGCGAAGCCATTTTCAAAAAATTGAAGATTGAGCACCTCTCCAACGTCTTCAACCGAATTCCGCTGGTTCTCGAGGTAATTTTCTTCGAAGTTGCCCTCTGAGATTTCAAAATTCCTATTGATTTCAAATAATTACCAAATTTACTGCAAAAAAGTGTCCATTTTTCAGGGGAAACTCTGTCAAAATTTCCCTGGAATCCCTAATTGCCCTTTCTCGCAGTTTTTTCCATACCCTGGTCCATTTTGCTGTTGAAATCGATTTTAAATACACGTTCTGAGATTTAAATTCCTTGCATTTCCTAAAAACCTGGCTCAGAAACCCCATTTTCAGTAGAAATTCGCCAAGAAACCCCTGTTTCTCGTAAAGGAACTTAGCAAACCGTTTAAGCTTGCTTTGTTCATTATTAAAAATGACTAAGAAACAGGTAACCCCCAAGAACGGAGGCCAAAAATCTCAAAATAAGTCTTCTGCAAAGATTCCTCAGCCTATTTCCTTCAAAATCGACAAACCAACTCCTGTACTCATGGCTGATTCTACAGAAGTGGTCAGACCAGTCCAGCCTCCAGTCATTTCTCCAGAGAACAGCCCTTTAGTTGATCTGTACTATAGAATACTAGACCCTAATGTAGAATTTAACCTGCTTTATGTCTATAATTGGTGCTATGGAAAATCAGTGGAAAAGAGTGACAAATATATTCCAATTTGGGAATCCAATCTGCCTAGATATATTGTCCCTCTCACTCATTCTATTCCTGACTTTATCAGATTATGCCAAGCCTCTTATATGCCAGAACAAAGATGTATTGTAAACAAAGAAAAAGATATCCTGTTTTACATCGCTGAAGAGTCGATAAATTCCATGTTGCAAATGAATCATGACCCCAATTCTGCGTCCCTATCAATAGAAGATTTAACCCAACTATATCTTGACTTGGAGTTCAATAATAGATTCAAAATATACCAAACTTTTTGTCCAAATCAAGTTGATATTCCTAAGTTAAATCCTCCTTTCAACACCGTTGATTTCCCAGATGAAACTAGACAGATTGTCTCAATGCTCTCCTTCATACTAGGATATGCCAATGATGAATTCACTAATGTGGCTATCCTTGGTTTTCTGTCAACTCTAAACCCTGGTCAATCACCATCCATTCAGTTCAATTTTGCTAGATTTATTGCTGAAAGTATGCATTATCAGTTATCTAGATTACCAGAAGAAGGAGTTTTTAGATGCTCCTCTAATCTACTCCACCTCTTCCTATATTATCAAACAGATAAGTTTCCAATTGAATGTGAGAAAGTGGATACAGAAGGAAAATTTATATCAGTAGTATTTTGGTCATCTATTCTAAGGAAATGGAACAGAAAGTATAGTTTTACAGATTTCAATGACTCATTTATAGCCCCTGCTATGTATATCTTGGAAAAAGAGGAGATCCCTAAGATCAATGATAAGACAAGAAGAATTTTGCAGTTATCAGAGAGCTACAAAACTGGAGATTGGTATTTATACAAAAATCATACAGAAATCAGAGTGTATGGCTCATCCCTGGCCCCATATAAGTTACCCAGATTTGTTACTACAATAATATGTGCATTAGAATATCTGAGACAAATATTGAATGTAGATGAAATCAACTTCATAGCTTTCAATAAAAAGACCCAATTTAAGCTGAAAAATCAAATTGGGCCATTCATTGTGAATAAAAGAGAAGCTGCCAATGAGATAAATGTCAAACTTAAAGAGTAGAAGTTCCCATGTAGTTTTACATGGAAGTATGACCCACAAGGTATTTTGAGTGCAGTAAGGGTAAAATGTAAGTTTCCTGTTTACTTGCATGATCCTAAGCCCCATATTGAAAGATATGTAAATAAAATTGAATGGGAGCCAAACACCCTATCTGATGATGATTCACAGGCAGTACAGGTAATACAGGTAGACAGTGGCAAAGGCAAACAGATTGAACAGACAGTACAGGTGACTTCTACAAGCAAAGATACTGATAATGTACATAAAAGAGACAGAGAAGGAGATATTTTCATAGCTGAGACTATTGAGGACATAAAATTAAGAACTCCTTATAGTAAAAGAAGCAAGTCAACAGAAGAAGAAAAGGATAAGGCTGTAAATATTGATATAGATGATGAAGCAACAAGAATAGTCACTCAAACATTAAAAGAGCTTCAAAATGTAAAAATTGGAACACAACAAAAAGATACAGTCGTGAAGGAAAACCAGGCTACTGTCGATTTACCTCCTTCTTCTCAGGAAACTGACAATACAAAGTCAGAGATTCAGATCAGATTCAGACAGATTAAAGAGAAGAATGAAGAGCTCAAGAATCAAGCTCATTCTATATTTCTTAAGGAAAAGCCTAGAAACAAAGACAGGCTTCTTTCAGCATTTGATTATTCATCCAATAAATTGGTAATGTCATTCTTGAAGCCTACAGTGGCTGAGCCAAAATCAGTGGTAGATTATTCCAAAACAGATCTTGAACTGGATGCAGATGCCATTCATGAATTAGATCAAATTGAATTTCATAGGAGCAATATTGAAATGCTATATTCCAAAATTGTCAGTAAAAATATGAAATCAATTAGGCTTGAGAAAATAGTGCTCAACCTCCAAAATCAAATGAAGTTGGACAAAGCCTCACTGTATGCTAATAATTTAAGAATAAAAGCACTAGAAGATATAGTGATTGAAGCAGGGGGTGACCCAGCCAACATTGAAGGGGAAAAAGTCTTAATTAAACAGAAAAATGAGGATATATCTGCTCTTAGAAAACAGTTGAAGTTGCCTCAGAGTGAAAACTCTCAAGCAAAAGAAATTCTACAGAAAAAAACAGAGAATGATGATTTAAAGCAGCTTGTACATCAAATGAAAGATCAGATAAAAACAATGGAAAGGCAAATAGAAGCTCTAATGAAAGAGAATGAAGAACTAAGAAAAGCACAACCAATGGTCATTCCTATAGTGATCCCCACTGTAAACACTGCTATACCATCTACTTTGGCAGAACACTTGGCACCGAAAGGAGTACTGGAAACTGCAGTGCCAATTACTTCTTTAATCTCTGCCTCTTCTTCTTCATCCTCACAGAGGAGCACACTACAAGACCAAGATAAAGAGATTCTTAGTTTGAAAGGCACTATTAAAAATTTAGAAAATTTCAAAAATGATGTCTTGATTACTTCTAGAGGACACGAGCAAAGGGCTGATCGACTACAAGAATAGGTAAAGATTCTGCAAGCACAAGTAAATCTTACAGATCAAGTGGCCTATATAAAAAATCATTTATTGACCAAAATTATTGAATGCATTCATTCTCAATGGCCTTCAATTCGGATAATTTATGAACAGAGGGAGTTACTTCAAGTTGCTAGTGCAGAGATTGAAAAGACTAAGAGGGAAATTGACAATAAACCAGCCCAAGCAATCCAACTCATAGCTTTTTTAAACAGTAAAACCAGGGAAGAGTTGGAAGAATTGAAAATTGTTGATAGAACAAAAACCATTCTTCAAATAAAAAAGGTCCTGAACAAAAGAAACATAATGAGTAATCTAGAGGACCGGTGTAAAGACATGAATTTATCCATCTCAAGATTTTTAGCCAAATACAAAACATTGTCAGAAGCAGGTTTGCCTGATATTCATGCATTGAATGACAAGTTAATGCCTCAGAAATATTATGATCTAAAAATCAGAAATCATGCAAAAGAGCAAGCCAGACAACAACTGCCTCAAGGATCACCAACAGGAAAAATACTTCTTCAGTATTTTGAAAATCTGTTCTTTTTAGATAATGAGATCAGGCATATGTTCACTATGAAGCCTAAATTTTCCAAGTATACAGAGGCAGATGAAAGTTACAGAAAATTGAAGACTATGAAGATCCCCTCTGCAGAAAAGTGGCAAGAATTCATAGATATGATATGAATTTAATGGATAAAA
The DNA here is from genome assembly GCA_034641835.2 of Pinus albicaulis. Classification (NCBI taxonomy): domain Eukaryota; kingdom Viridiplantae; phylum Streptophyta; class Pinopsida; order Pinales; family Pinaceae; genus Pinus; species Pinus albicaulis. The sequence continues at coordinate 480,503,290 of CM076573.1, read as the reverse complement.
AACAGGAAATTCACTTGGAAATTCATTTTTTACTGTTACCTCAAATGGTAAAAATACAGGGTTAAAGTGCACAACAACAATTAGTTCAAATTAGAATAATCAGTTCTATTTTTTCTTGTAAAAAGTTAACAACTTGCAAACTATATTGCAGCTGTCCCTCTTTTTAAGTTTTCTTTCCTATTTTTTATTAAAACATTATATCAATTCCTGAGATATTTTGTAAATATTTTTTTGTATAAATACTTCACAATTCGAAGTATTCAGTGTGAATAAAATTTCTCAAGACAACTATAGTCTTATTTGCTGGTTATATTGAAGTTGGTGAGTCAATTAGTGAAAACTGCAAACTGGAAAGAGATCAGAGACATCATAGCTAAGGATTCTTGTGGTGACAAGATAAGTCTCATTTCTTTCCTTGTTTTCAGTGTATTTCTTTGAAGTTTACATTCATTCATATTATGTTTTTCTAGTCTATAATGATCAACAAAAGAAAAATTAAACAGGATTAGTGATAATAAGCTCCTTGTTTCGAAAATTGTTGGCATTTTAATTTTTTCTACTTTGTTCGTGCTCTCTACTTGGCCATTGGCCTGTGGGTGATATGGAGTTGTAATCTTGTGCTGAATGTGGTAGTTTTGCAATGTTTCAGCTAATTTATTACCTACAAATTGTGGTACTCCATCTGTGATTATGTCCCTTGGGAGACCATAGCGCACAAAGATTTGGAAAAGAAACTATACTACAGAGTCCTCTGTAGCTTTTGAAAGTGCCTCTGCTTTGACCCACTTAGTGACATATTCGGTTGCAACTAGGATGTATGTTTTTTGGTTTGAGGGAGGACTAATAGGGCCAAAAAAATCAAGTGCCCAACGTTCAAATGGTTCAATCACTAGTTGAGGGTTCAAAGGCATTTCATCAGACTGCCCAGGGCGTCCTGCCCTTTGGCAGCTATCACAGGCCTGCACGAAGTTTTTGGCATCCTTAAAGATGGTAGGCCAGTAATAGCCTGTTCGTAAAACCTTATGGGTAGTTCTATGGTTCCCAGTTAGATGCCCTTCTTCAATCTTCTTATATGTAGCTTAAGGATTCTTAAGTGCCCTTTTGCTCAGATTCCATCCACTCCATCAAGTCAAGCCTATACATAGCCTTAGAAGGTCACCTATCTTGCCCTTAGCACATTTACATCTCTGAGCCTTATTTCTAGTTTTGCTTGCCTAGAGATTTGAATCCATTGCCCAATATTCTAGTAGATCCTTCTGGTTTACCTTGAAATCTCTTTATTCCCACCAATATTTTAAAATCAAACCCAAATACACAATCATAGCTAGCCTAATATCTGTTACTAAAACAAAGCTAAATCATACGGAGAGATCCCTCTCTAGAGTTCAAGAAGGCTAGATCTTGAATTCCCAAAGCGGTTCTTGGTTACCCCTGGTGTTCTTAACTAAAAAAATCCCTATCCCACAACCTGAGAATTACTAGGGTGATAACAGGCCTTGGGGGTATTATGATCCTTGGAGGAAACTCCCACAGCTAGAAGAGTTGATAGAGAAAATTGGATCGAGTACAAAGGTGTGGCAGGTGGGTTTTACCCTGCACCAATTTTTATGGTGCATATATGATGTGTATTGTAGTTTATCTTATAATTTTGTTGAAGTAGCATACAAAAATTTACATAGTGATATGAGAACCACTCTCTAGAGTATACATCGATTTTGTACACATGGATTTTCAGTTACTTTTTAAGATATATCATTGGTGATGATCACATGATTATATAATGAACCATTAAGTTGAACTATGAAATTATTCCTCACAACACACACACACATATTGATGAATTAATAATTTTTCTCATACAATTTTTTTAATCTATTTTGAAAAAAAAAAAAATTATATATAATTATTTCTAAGAAGAACAAGAGAGAATTCCTTACCATATCTTTGTAAAACATATAATAGCAAGAAAATTAATCTATTGAAATTTCATTTCCAAACATATTCATGGAGTAAAATGAAGATTAAAAGGAGATATTCATGGATTTACCTATAACATCACCTCATAATTAAGAATGTAAATGTACAATATTGATGATACATAGGTTAGGAGAAAATTAATCTATTGAAATTTCATTTCCAAACATATTCATGGAGTAAAATGAGGATTAAAAAGAGATATTTATGAATTTACTTATAACATCACCTCATAAAAGTGTCTGTGGTCTGTGGTCTGTGGGACCACGTTCTTTTGAATGAAAATCTCCCGCGTTTACTATTAAATTGCTCTGTTTCCAAAACAATACAGTGCTCTGTTTTTAAGTGTGCAGGGACTGTGATTTCAAAACCAAAATTGATTGTTCATCAGTTTTAGAAAGCGGTTGTTTGACAGAGCCATTCAAATAGATTTAGAAAGCGGCCAGAGGATAGGGTAGTTGAAATTAATATTTCAACATCCCTCATTCACTAAGAATACCCTCCTTGTTGCCTTCTTCGCCGGACTACAATGTGTTCATCAACAGTCGTGAACCCAGTGTCTGTTTCTTCGCCAGGCATCTTCACAATAGTCTTGTTTCCAGAGGATTGTGAGTCTTTCTTGACAGCATAGAATTGCAGGCTAGACAATCCATACCTTCACAAATCAAAGACGCAATTAAATGAGCCTCTCTCATCATTACTATTTTCTCTCCAAATTATGCGCAATCGCAAAGGTGCCTCCATTAACTACTCCTCGCGCTGCTCTGTAAGCCGACCATTTTTGCAAAGGCATATAACTATCGTTTATTGCATATAAGTGTCGTTATACCGACGGCGACCAGAGCGTCGCTATTGCGACAGCTGCCTCCAAACGTCGCAATTGCGACACTTAGGCATTGTGTCGCAAACAAAGCGTCGCTATTGCGACGACTGCCTCCAAACGTCGCAATTGCGACACTTAGACATTGTGTCACAATTGCGACGTTTGGAGGCAGTCGTCGCAATAGCGACACTTTGGGGCATATTGTCGCAATTGCAATGTCTTCCTCCAAATGTCGAAATTGCGACACTTTGTCTAAGTTTCAGTATTGCGACACTTTTCTCTAGACGTCGGTATAGCGACGGTTTTGGGCGGGATTGAAAAAAATTGGGGAAATTTCTGACATTTGGTCGAAAGTGTCGGAACCAAGTGTCGGAATTTCTGCCAAATGTACTAGTGCACCATTTTTTGGTCATCTAACCTATTACTATTAGATGGACCTAAGTACACCATGTAACACCAATTTTACCCTAAGTAAAATTACTTTCACTATGAAAAATAACTTAGTAAACCACCTTTATTAAGTTGTTTATGGTCTAAACAGGAAATCCCATGAGGAAATATTAAATAAATCTACCTTTATTTTATTTTCCTCAAGGAATAATTAGTTAAACAACATTTTAATTAATATTATGGGTCATATTTAAACCAAAACAAGAAAATTAATTAGAAAAATCAGTATTTATCTTATTATTTTCTAGGAATAATTATTTAAACCTTATTTAAATAATATTCCTTGTTAAATTTGACTAAATCACCCTTAAATAATTAAATAAATCATTTTTTAATTGATTATTACTCAACCACATCCTTAAAATGATAAATAAATCATTTCTTTATTTATTATTTACAAATAAATGGATTTCACCCAAGTCAAATTCTTTTTCCCTCCAACAAATATAATAAAATATTCCATAAAAGTTGGATATTGATTTGGTTAATAATATTTTAATTATAAACCAATATCTAGACTAACTCAATAGTTTGTTATAAATAGAATGGTTTTTCCATTCATTCACTACCTTTTGTTGCTTAAATATCACTCTGGATCTATACTTTTGTTTTGAATTTGATCCACCATCATTGTCACATTTTTATATCTTTTTGCTTGTGAACTCCCTTTGAGTTCCATTTTTGTCTAGGTTTTCTACACCTTCAAGAGAGGAATTTTAGATCTGAAGTGTTGAGGACTTACAAGAACCCATCCCATTGAGGAGAATTGGTAACATCATTCTATGTTTTCCTCCCCGGTGCCCTTAATATAAAATTCATCCAACATATTCTTATCTTGTCTATTGGATGCATGGAGTAAATCTCATTTTTATTTAGTGATTAATGTCTTTTGATGCATAGATCTAGATTTTTGCAGCATTTATCTTGATCGCCTAATTGCAGATCTGAAGATATTAGCAACCATATTTACTGTTAGGGTTGTTTGTTATGCACAACTAAAGTGGTGTTTTTTCGTACCCTTGCAATTAAGATTCATACTAACACCTGGCGACTCCACACGGGTTTATGGTGACGACGGCTGTCGTTTTTTAGATCCGTGCATATCCAGCTGCTTCAAACCCTAGGATTTCTCTTCAACTTCTTGATTTTATTTTCTTGATGTTGTTTTTAACCTATAAAACCCTAAAAATTTTAAAATTCTAACTTCCATGTGTTTTCGGACCTATTGCACAGGTGACAGACATTAGTCACAAATGAGATGACACATTCTGCTGAAACCTGCTCCCGAGAGTGTCAGAAGTGCAAGTCACACTTTTTGGCCCTAAACCTACAACCTGGAGCTTCAGGGCATAGATATCTGCCCAAAAAATGTGACCTCTGCAAGAAACAGGTGAGAAACTGTGACCTAGACTTTTTGCGGGAGTTTTTCTGAAAGTTTTCTGGGTTTTTCTAGGCTTCTGTTCAGGGTTGTCTAACCTCTGTCTCTACCAATTTTGGACCTATACTTGTTATTTTTTACTCATATAAGTGGGAACCTAGCCCCCTAGGCCTTCAATACCCTCCACACTTTTAGCTGCTGCAGGTTGTCTGAAATTTCAGAGTGTTCAACCAATTTTTCAGAACTGATACCTCACCTTCAGATCCACTTCAAATCGACTATTCATCCATCCAAATCACCTCATTTAGTTTTGTTTGGGTTTTCCTGTAGGTTCCACTCTATTTCCCTCCAGGAGATAGCCTTTCACCACCTCATTTACAACAATTTATCCTCTGATTTTTCGTTGTTTATTTGCACCTCTTTCCAGCAGATCTGACCTTTAGATCCCTGTCCCTCCCAACCTTAGATATATTGGCTATTTTGGTGTGTTTTGACTAGTTTTTTTCCCACCTACAGACTAATTTTTGAGAGGCCTGCCTCCTTGGGTTTAGATTATTGCATTATTAGTTGTTTATTTGCTGTTATTTCAGTTTCATATACTGTTATCTGCAGGTTTATTTATAGTTATATAGCACACATTTTCTTTTTCTCTACAAACGTCTAGGTTTAAAAATTAAAATTTACACACTTTACACACACACCCTAAGTGAAGAAGAGCTTGGTTAACACTGCCAAGCAAAGACTTTAACATTGAAATCAATTGATCCTGCACCTCTTTGCCCTTGTTTCGACATTGTAATCAGTTGATCCTGCACCTTTCTACCCTTGTTGGTCTCTTTTCCCCTTGTGTCGTTTTTTTTCATCATCATTGCGCCACCAAGGTCTTTATCCCGGAGACTTATTGGCCTTCATCATCAGTTTTCGGTAGGAAGACTTACTCCTCTGCGTAGGATTCAAGTTAGTCCTCCACCGAGTCCGCACTCTGACTCCTCTTCTGGTTCATTGGGTTCACCTTCTTATTTCGCTCCCGATTCTCCTCCTGTCACCTTCACCATGTCTGTTCCAGGACCTAACGCTGGTGGTAACCGCGGCCCTAATGACGGGAATACTACTAGTGGGGCTGCAACAGGAACTACTCTGGCTGCTCCCTTGCACCCCTATATGGCAGGCCTTAGTATTCCCGATTTTAACTAGTTTATCAATGACCCTATACACCATGACGTTAGTTGGCCTGCTATGCCGACCAAGCTCCCTTCCAACATTCCCAAGTTTTAAGGCCTTGCTGGAGAAGATCCTATAAATCATGTTCGATCTTTCCACATGTGGTGTTGGTCTAACTCCATTACCGATGACTCTGTCCGTCTTCGGTTGTTCCAACGTACGCTTACAAGTGAAGCTTCTAAGTGGTATGTTGATCAGGCCTCATCCTCTCATACCATCTTTGCGACTCTTGCTTGGGCCTTTCTGTCGCACTTCCAACTTCCCCTTCGTTATGACACTGGTACCGAACTCTTGACTTATTTCTTTCAATTGTCTGCGACCCGCCTATCTTGTCATGTCCAGGAATGGCAGAGAAGAAAGAGCCTATGTCGAGCCCCTACCTTCGAAGAATGTGTCTACATGGACTAGTTCCTTAGATCTCTCTTGCCTACTATCGGCAAAGATGTCACATCGCATTTCCCTCAAACCGAAGAATCCTCTCTCCAAATTGTGTTAAAATATGACCTGATTTAAGCTCATTCGGGTTATGTTTATACCATTCTACCTGATCTTCCTAGACTCGGTGGTTCCAATGCACCGAGGACATCTCATGCTGCCGACGATATCGTTGGAGCTCTCTCTCATCCATACGCTCAGCATCCCATGGGCTACGGTTTTCCTCAAGGGGGGGCCAGTACCTCCTGCACTTATCCCCCTCCCGGTAACATGCATCCAGGATACGGCATGCCTCCTCCTTTTCCCCAACCTCCTGTTTACCACAATATTATCCAACCCCCCTTATTATCTATATCCGCAGCCCGGTGCTCCAGCTCCTCCAGCATTAGCACCTCCGCCTCCCTTTCCTTCTCAACCCCTGCAATAGTAGCCACCGCCCCCTCAGGGGTAGGTGTATGCATAGCAGGGTGCGACTAATCCTCCTCCTTCCAAAAAGAAGAGGAAAGGCAATATTACAGCTAAGATCGTGCTAGCATAACCTCCTTCCTCTAAACAACCTTCTAGCTTGTCGATGTAATGCAAAATAAGGTAGGGAGAGGGGGAAACCTTATTTAACTCTGATATTACACTTAATATCTTTCAACCACCCCTCATTGCTCTTAAGCTTGGCAATTACATTCTCGTATAACCTTGTAGTGGCAACATATGATAGGATTGTAAGGGAGAAGATGAGGCACACTATGACTCCTACAAAAATGTAGATGTGAGTAATCCATAATATATATATATATAGCAGTAAATCTCATGTCATAGCTATTAATGCTGGGCATTAAATCTCATGTTTGGAACATTTATAAACTTTAAATGGTTCAAATACTACATCAATTTTGATTTAATATCAAAATATAAATAATCATTTTTTATAACTTATTTTTTACTCTTCACGAAGATGATTCTATTAGAAATGTTTTTTCAAAAATAAAAAGTAAATATTAATTTTCAAATTACGTCATTTAATATATAATTTTCATATTAATATTAATAAACTCGAAGATTTTATTAAAATTTATAAACTAATTAAATATAAAACTATTTTGATGGCAAAAAAATCACAATATTCTTATAAACTAATTGAAAAGTGACACTATTTACTATTTATACTCTAAAGTATATTCTCCAAATTACCAGAAATGAGAAAGTCAACTAATTAAAAAGCAACAGAGTTTCCAAAAAGTGATAATTTGATTCTTCCTAACAAGCACATATTCAAAGCTTACATCGAGTAAGAAACATTATACAAGAGCATATATGTGCCAAACTAATCTGGGACCAGAAATAGCAACGAGGAAACGCCCAGACATGAATGGGGCAATTCAAAGGTGAAGAATTGGATAACTTCATGGAATATTGACAAAACATTCTACACTTTTTTATTCTGGGGAGGAAGAGTTTCAAGATGGAAAATTAAGTCATCCATTTGATCAACTTCCACATTGGATTTTGTGCAGAATGTTGGAAATATTGAACGAAAACAATACACAGAGGGATGTTTCCCCCACAACATAGAGAATGCATATTTGATGCAGAATTAACAGTCAAACATACAGAGAGACAGCATAAAAACATAGGAGATGACTAAAACTTCTTTTTCATTCCATCACAGTAAACATATGAAATCACGTTTCTTTAATACAAATGGCCGAACCCTGAAAACTTAAAGCTATTCAAAGAAATTCAATGCTTGATAGACGGGCAACAACCAATCGTCCCTTTACTGTCAAGGCCCATTTCTTCATTAATGGTGCATAGAGCCGTGTTGTTGTTTATACACGAAAAAACGTACAAAATGCGTTTAAAACACAAAAGGGCTGACTTCAAATATTATATGTTTCAGCTCTGAGTCCTCATCACATTCGCGCTTTATCACAAATCGGTGATATCAAACTTTAACTGTCGTGCTATCCATTAAACATTGCGAACTACAATGTGCAATTGTGACGTGGCACATGTCGCATCGCATCCAAAATACAATAAATTTTGGGCGCTTTAACGAGAAGCTCGAAACATATGCAATTTTGATATGCGATGACGATATCGCATCGCAAAACAAAAAACTTGTGGGTAGCAGAAGGTAAGGTTAAAATGTTGCAATTGCGAACTTGCAGGCGGCTTGGCAGAAAGTGTTAATTATACGATTTCGATGTGCGATGCGATATCACATCGCACAAGTTATTGCAGGAGCTTAACAGGTAAGTCTTAAAATCTGCGAAGTGTGATATTGCAGGTGATAAATGGTAGTAAGTGTGGTAAGTGAAATACAAAGGAAATAAGCGAAAAACAAGGTTTAGTTCATGTGCTAAGGTTTAAGGTGGGTCCCTCCAGTTATCACATTGGCAAGGATTTAGCATTGTGGAGAAGGCTTAAGGGTAAAACATAAGAGTTGTTGGTTGTGCCTGCGAGAAAAAAGGTAAGTAATGTGGTGGGTAAGATTTAAACGAAGAGTATGGTCAGGTACTCTGTTCTTTGATCTTTTGCATGAAAACACCTCCAATTTGAAATCTGGGTTGTGTCCTTCCCTGCAACAAAAAATTGATGAAGTGTGGAATGTTGGCACTGTCTTATTCATGGCGGTGGTTGGGAGTTAATTCCAACACTCCCCCTTCATCAAAATTTCTACCATCAGTCATTCCCAGATACTTTCTAAGATAAATAAAACTTCTTTGTCCCAATGGCTTTGTGAGGATATCAACAAACTCTTCCTTTGTCCTGCAATGCTGCAAAACAATCTCACCATTGTTAACCAATTCTCTTATAAAATGATATTTGGCATCTATGTGCTTTGTTCTCTTGTGGAAAATAGAATTATTTGATAATGCAATTTCTGAGCTATTATCACAATAAATTGTGGTTCCTTTGACTTGCTCATGACACAAATATCTCAACATCCTTCTCATCCATACGGATTGACATGTTGTTGTTGTTGCTACCACATATTCAGCTTCTGTTGTTGATAATGCAACTATTGGTTGCTTCTTGGAAGCCCATGAAATGGCTCTCGATCCCAAATGAAGCACATACCCAGATTTTCTTTTCCTATCATCTACACTTCCAGCCTAATCACTGTCAGTGTAACCAATCAATTTAAAATTATTATTTGAGGAGTATATAACACCATACTCCTTTGTTCCATTCACATACCTCAATATTCTCTTGGCTGCTTTCCAATGTGTCTCCTTTGGTGTCTCCATGAATTTGGAAATTAAACTTACAACATACATAATATCAGGCCTATTTGCAGTCAAATACATTATACTGCCAACAATGTTGGATCGACATTCTTGCTACAATCTTCTTTTCTTAACTTCAACCCCACGATAGTAGGAGTTGTTGCTACTTTTTTTTTCTACATGTTAAACCTCTTTAAAACTTTTGCAACATATTTTCCTTGGGAAATAAAAATTCCCTTTTCATTTTGCTTTACTTCTATTCCCAAAAAATATCTTAATAAACCCAAGTCAGTCATTTCAAATTCACTCTTCATGACTGCTTTAAAATCAGAAATAAGAGAAACATCATTTCCTATGAAAATTAAATCATCTACATATAAAACAACAATAAGAATTTTACCGTCATTTTCTTTAATGTAGAGTGTGGGTTCACCATCACAGTTGACAATCCCATTATCCATAAAGTAAGCATCAATCCTGTTGTACCATGCTCTTGGTGCTTGCTTCAAACCATAAAGAGCTTTCTGCAACTTACATACTTTGTGATCTTGGCCTTCTATCTCATAGCCAGGAGGTTGTTCAACATATACCTCCTCTTTCAACACTCCATTCAAGAATGCTGACTTTACATCCATTTGATAGACTTTCCACTTTTTTTGTGCTGCTATGGACAACATTGTCCTCAATGTCTCCATCCTTGCAACTGGTGCAAAGGTTTCTTCATAGTCTCTTCCTTGTTTTTGCTTGTAGCCTTTCACAAAAAGTATTGCTTTGTGTCTTTCTAAGTTTCCTTCAATATTTCTCTTGGTCTTATAGACCCATTTTACTCCAATGACTTCTTTACCTTATGGGAGGTCTACTAACTCCCATGTATCATTCTTTTCTATTGCTCCAATCTCTTCATTCATTGCTTCAATCCATTTTTCTTCTTTTACTGCATCTTCAAAATGGATTGGATCATCAACATGACAAAACAAAGAAAATAAAGAACTCAGACCAATATTATTATTTACTTCTTCTTGCTCATAAATGTCACTCAAATTTTTGAATCTTAGTCTTCTTGGTGTGCTTTGACTTCCATTTGAACTCGGGGGAGTTATTGATCCCTATGGTGTGCTTGGAGAATAACTTCCTTGGTTTTTCATTTATGCGTTATTGCTTGCTTGTGGTGTGCTCTGCTGAGCTTGTGTAGGTGGAGGAGGAGCCACCGTTGAGGAATTATTTTCTGCAATAAATTCCTCTTTATTTTCGTGTGAAATACATCTTCACATTTACAGTTTTCTCTAAACTTCCATCCCAAGCTTCTTCTTCAATGAACTGCACATCTCTACTAATTATTACCTTCTTAGTTGATGGATGATAGAACTTGTAGTCCTTGTATTCTCACTGTATCCAACAAATATGCACTTCCCCCCCTTATTGTCCAACTTCTTCCTTAACTGATCTGGGACATGTGCATATGCCACACATCTAAATACTCTCATGTGAGTGACAAATTTCTTTGTTCCACTCCATGCTTCTTCTGTGACTCTATTCATAACAACTTTGGTTGGACATCTATTTAAAATATAAGCTGCACAATTAACAACTTCTTACCAATACTCATTTGGCAAATGCTTTGCCTTAAACATACTTCTAACCATGTCCATGATGGTCCTATTCTTTCTTTCTGCAAAATTGTTTTGCTATGGTGTATACCTTGTGTTAAAATTCTTGTGTATGTCGTGCTCCCTGCAAAAACGTAGGAAGTATTTGCAATGTACTCTCCTCCTCTGTCAGTTCTCAACACTTTTATGTAGTGCGAACTTTGCTTCTCAACAAGAGATTTGAAGTGGTAGAACTGTTAAAACACTTCACCCTTATGTTTTAGGAAATAAACACATCTTTCTTGTGTAATCATCTATAAATGTCAAGATATAATGACTGCCAACTAATGATGGTGTTTGCATTGGTCCACACAAATCGGAGTGGACAATCTCCAAGGGTGCCTTTGCCCTTATACTCTTTCCTTATGGAAAGAATTCTCTTTGTTGTTTTCCCAAGATGCAGCCTTCACATAGGTTGTCTGGTTTCTTTATCAGTGGTAATCCCTTTACCATCCCTTTTCTATGCAACAGGTTCAAACGTCCAAAATTGAGATTTCCAAATGTCAAATGCCATAACTAGTTTTCATCTTTCACTTCTTCTTGAAAGACCTCTTGTGTGACTATTTCTACAACGCCTCCTTCCTTCCAGTTTGTTCTAATCTTGAGAGGAAACATCCTATTTCTTTTCATATGCACTTCTGCAATGACCCTTTTACTTGTAGGTATATCCATGATTTTGCACACATCATTCTTAAAAAACACATTATAGTCATTATTCACGAGCTGTCCAATGTTCATACAGTTGCATTTCAGGCCAGGTACATAATAGACATCTAGCACAAACTTCTTCTCTCCCTTCTTTGTCAGTATTTTTACTCTTCCTTTCCCCATGACAGAGAATTTACTATCAATCCCCATTTTCACTTCAGATTTTATACTCTCATATAGATTGGTAAACATTGCTATGTTTCCAGTCATATGGTTACTACAACCTGAATCTAAGAACCATACATCTTCTTTTTTTTCTTGTGCTACATTACAAGTTAAAAGCACATTTCCTTGGTTCTAATTTTCTATTGTAAAATTTACACTAGGTTTATTACCCATATCATTTTATTTCTTTCTACATTCATTGGCATAATGCCCATAGTTTTTACAATAATGACATTGGACTTGGGATTTATCATACCTCTGTCCATGTGCTTGATTTTGCCTTGAGCCTTCGCTTTGATTATGATTGTTGCCCCTTCCACTTATGCTTGCAGGGTTGTTTCTTCCGCCTCTGTGTGGGCTTCTTCCTCTTCCTCGGTAGTTTGATATTCCTCTATTAGGTAAACTTGACTTGGGATAGAGTCAATGTTGACTAGGGTAAATAGTAGTGGTTTTGGGGGCACATGGTATTGTGCACCCACGGTTTTCAACCCATGGTATTGCATGTAATGTAGCCTATAAAAGGTTGGGAAGACTTCATTGTAAGGTAGGCCTAGAGGTAAGCAGTGAAGGCTCAATTGGCTGGATTGGCCAGGGTTTTGGCCAATTCTTAATGAAATTTCATTGGTTGGGTTTTTCCCTGGATTTGGGGTTTTCTCGGATAAACATATGTGTTTATGCTTATGATTTTTTGCTGGCTCTCTTTATGTTTATTCCTCTCGGTAAATTTTTTATTATTTCTCTGGTAAATTCTAAAAAATGGTATTAGAGCCATATTTGACTTCAAAGGGATGCTTCTGTTGCCAAGGATTTTATTGGCATGTGAATGGAGATATGATCTGTTGCACTGATACAAATATGGATCTAAAACCAAATGACTAGATCCTCATAGCTGAGAAAAAATTTGTGGATGAGCGTGTGAAAGTGATCCATGCTGGAATACGCAATGCTGAATCCATGTTCAAAATCCGCAACATCGCAGAGATCCGTGATGTGGCCCAAAAGATTTAAAATAGAATTCGGTCGACCTGGTGGCCAAGGTCGCATGGAAAGTTAGTGCCAGACAGCTATATTTATGACCAGTGCTACTGAACTTCCAAATATTGATCACCTACAATATTAAATATTACGGTCTCGGGGACGAGTTAAGAGTAGCTTCATGCTCGAAAGGGATGCCGAAGGTGGAATCTCCTACGGCAGGGCATCTGGAGAGTAGTAGTCTTGATGTCATCTTCGTAGAGGAAGAAAAATATGCCAAGAGAGACAGATATGGCAATGGGGAAGTTTTGAGGAGCTCGAGGTAGAGCTCATCGAGTTGCCAAGGCATACGAAAGTTCTATTTTGCCTTCATGGCATGGTAAAGAAGATCAAGGGCCTTTTTGGCTAGCATTGGTTGAAACTATCAGTAGTTGAATGTTGATTTTGGGTCTCAAAGAATCCACAGAAGTGCTGCCCTCAGCTCCTGGATTTAGAGCAGCACCGGGGCTAAGTAAAATGGGAATTCTCGTGTTGTGAGGTGATTCATAGATGGGCATCAATATATGCTAGGCTCGGTGTCTCCATCCTCCACTCCTAGACTTATGAGTGAGGATGGTATGGAGCAAGAAACCCAGGGAGAGGCATGGGCACTTACGCATAAGGAAAATGAATGGACTTGGATGCTAGCTACTTAAGAGCAAGTGCAGTTGGAAGAAAGGGTGCAGTTGGCACAAAGGCACCTGGATGGGCTCAAATGTGAGCTACATAGGAGTAGATGTGGGAGGTGCACAAGTTTGTGAAATGATCAGGCTTGATCAAGGGCGTATCCCACAAAAGGGAACTCAAGAGACAACACCTAGGAGGACAAGGAGACTGTGGAGCGTAAGCGCTGCATCAACTGTTAAGTGATGCCTCCAATGGGTGTTGAAGACTGTAGAGTTATTCACATTCACAGTGTTTCTCAGTGAGAATATCAAGGCTCGAGTAGTGCAAAGAAACCTGCATTGAGATACACAGGTTCTATTTCATACAAAAGAGTGGTTGGAGAATGCGAGCATGTGGAATTTTTTGATAGAGGCCGAACAGATCTGGAAATTATCAGAGCACTTAGACATATGAAGCTATGGACATTGCATAGGAAAATCTTTAGCATGTTCGATGATTGGTGAAGATCATAGCGCTGAAGAGATGCATAGCAGAGGTCGTGGAAAGGCTCATGAAAAATTAATTGCCTTTATTGCAGTTGGTGGGCAGATTCATGTACAACTATGATGTCCTCTTTGGAGAGGACATCATGAATGTAGAGAATGGTCATACAAAGAATAGAAACAATGAAACATATATATATATATATATATATATATATATATATATATATATATATATATATATATATATTATAATGGTGTTAATTTTTGCATGTAAATGGGCATACTATTGTAAGACCTGGTATGGCATGCATACCCCTGGGTAATCAATGGTAAAGTCTGGGTTAGATATAGGTGATAGGGGGGATGTCAAGTTAAAAATTACCCTGGGTAAAAAATTTGGGGGGGGGGGGTGAGCGGGATTGTCTCACTTAGAAATTTTGGCTGGATTTAGTCAAGAAACCCCAAGTCAAGTTTAAGGGGGGAATTGCTAGGTAAACTTGACTCATGATAGAGTCAATTTTGACTAGGGTAAATAGTAGTGGTTTTGAGGCTCATGGTATTGTGCACCCACGATTTTCAGCCCATGGTATTGCATGTAATGGAACCTATAAAAGGCTAGGAATAATTCATTGCAAGGTAGGCCTAGAGGTGAGCGGTGAAGGCTCACTTGGTTGGATTGGCCAGGGTTTTGGCCAATGCTTAATGAAATTTCATTGGTTGGGTTTTGCCCCAGATTTGGGGTTTTCCTGGATAAACATATGTGTTTATGTTTATGATTTTTTGCTGGCTCTCTTAATGTTTATTCCTCTCAATAAATTGTTTATTATTTCTCCAGTAAATTCTAACATCCTCGACCAAAAGACATTTTTTTCTTGAATGCATGCTCCAATGAGGATTTCATTGTTCTATTCAGTCTATGCTCATGAGACATCATTGATGCATGAATCTGATCCACTGAAAATTGTGAGAGATCCTTTATCTCTTCTATGACCACTACTATGGAATCAAATCTCGATGGTAGACTTCTTAAGATTTTCTCCACTATTATCCTTTCCTCAAGTGTCTCTCCAAATGAGTCCTTACCCAAAACGACCCAACAATAGATCTAACAATATCAGACTTAATTCTTCTCTACCTTAAGACTCTAAATTTTCATCTATTTATATCGACTTAGCCTACGCTTCCAATGGTCTGCAAACCGTGGTTTGCGGACTCTTGGTCTACCCTTGACCCATTACAATGCATTCGGGGCTTTGACCGACCCCAAAACCCCTGCGTTAGACTAATTAAGACAAAAAATGTACAAAATTGTACAAAATTTGCAGCTTTAGGGGACCTTGTTCCAACAGTCCCCCAACACAATCTTGTGACTCGTCTCAAGCCACTATGGTCACGAGATCTCCACCTATGCCTGCAGTAGCCTGATCGCCTCAACCAGTGGGGGTAGCACTCCTTCACTCTGACCAGCAGCATTCTGAGAAATATCCACCAATTTTTGTGAAGTTGGTCCTTCTGTCGCAGTAGTGACGCTCTCCAATCTGGTTTAATTGTTTAACGACGACATCAATATCATGAGAAAGCTTGAGGGATTCATCATCCCATGGCTTAAGGCGGTCACTGAGAGTCTTCTTCTTCTAGCAGATTTCATCAATATCATCCCAAAGGGCGTGGCTGGTTTGCAGTCGTGCCAATTGTTGAGAAGGAATCAAAGTAGGCATAGTGGCTTCCAGTTTCTCAAACGCTTCTTCCTTTTGTCACAGGTCCTAGTTGATTTCACGTAGGAGAGGGTCACGCTGCACCTTCTTCCATAACTTCTAGTTGTGTCCAGTAATTGGACACCCTAAGCAATCTGTCCTGTAATCACATTCATGGTTGCCGTAACCAGCGCAGCTTGCTAGGCCCGTACCTCCGGTGGTGTCTCTAGCTACAATTTGGCCTGCAAGTCTGCAATCTATTTCTCCATCTCCGTTTTGATTGCCTGGATATCGGTCCTTGAGGCCCGTAATGTTGCGACCAAACCCTTAATCTTGGCCTGGGGGGTGGTAGAAGCTGGAATATCTTCGGAAATGTTCGCGCAGAGCCTACTAATGAGGTGTTCCAGCTTCGTTTGTTGTGCAGTGGTGAGGGTACATGCAGCCTGTACCTGGGAAACTTCAACATTTTTTTCCTCAATTGTTTTCTTAGCTACACTGAGCTACTAGTGCGCTCAATGGTCCCAGTGTTGAATTTCTTCGAACAAGGAGGTGTGGAGAACCTGCAATGATTCATGTGGCAACGTGGCTAGATCCAGTTGTACCTCTGCATAGGCCTGGACTTGCACTTCCAAGTCGGGTGGACTTATTACGAGGGTTGCGCCTGACAAGGAACAGAGGCGACTTTCTGCTGTAACAAGTGTTGCACTACTAGTTGCTGAGGCCGTTCGTACCTGAATCATATTTGTTTGCAACATGTCCATCTTCAGTTGTAGAGCTTGGAGCTCAACCTGAAGTGTGTCGACCGTGGCTTTCTGCTACTCTTCCAGAGCCAGCCATTTCTCTTCTGTAGACAAAGTAATCGCATCTGTGATTTGCTCGAAGTCCCCTTCGGTCAGTGTAATTGCTTCGTCACGTTCGGTTCGTTGGGAGCGCTACCTCTTCCGTGGCCCTTAGTAGGGTCACCCGTTTGCTTTGTCCCCCGAGGGGAGTCAACACCTCCTGTGTAGGTTTTAACCTTGTACATAAATTATCTGCAAACGAATCTTAAAAAACAGAAAATAAACAATAGTGAGAGCATAAAACATAAAACAAATATACACAAAGATTTTCCCCTAGATCCCAAATCGGGATGACTAGCTTGATTTTTCATTATTTTCCTTTTAATGTTACAACACATATATATACATGCCGAAGCATACATAATCCCCAATCCATTAACCCTGGATTAGAAGATAATCGAAATTCCCTTGACTGGATCTAAAAAATACCAGGGGTCGAAAACCATCATGCCCCAAAACCATGTGCAAACCCATGCACAAAACCATGGGCGGGTTCACCCACCGAAAAATAAGGACCAAAATTTTTTCCCAGGGTGTGACCCCCCCTGTGACCCCCCTTCTGCGCTCGGCGTAATGTACAAGTGGGGCTTTTTCCCCCCTGTGATCCCCCCCCCCCCCCGCGTGACTAGTCGTGGAAATAATATAACACATACCCAACATTCTCCCACTTATTGTTTTCTTTCTGCAGGGAGCCATAGGAGAGCTTAGTCATTAGCCTAGCTTTGCAACACCCATTTTTTCTCTACACCAAGAGAACTTCTGAGTGCTCACAGACTTCGTCAATGCATCTACAACATTCTTCAAAGTGTCCACCTTTACCAGCAACACCCTTTTAGCCTCAACCATATCTCTCACAAAGTGATATTGAAAATCAATGTGCTTTGTCTTTGAATGATAAGCAGGGTTCTTAGCCAAGAAAATTGCACTTTGGCTATCACAGTCTATCCTTATAGCTGGCTGCACCAAACCCATACTTGAACACAATCTCTGCAACCAAACTGCTTCCTTGCTTTCATGAGTGGCTGCTATGTATTCTGCCTCTGTAGTTGAAAGAGCCACTACAGACTGTCTTTTACTCATCCAACTGACTACACCTCCAAATAGGCTAAACACATACCCACTTGTAGATCTTCTTTGGTCCAGATCTCCAGCCCAATCCGCATCAACAAAACCACAAATGTCCAACACTCTTTCCAATCCTGTTATTCCTTGGTATCAAAAGCCATAATCACTAGTGCCACGCAAATATCTGAAAACCCGCTTCACTGTTGTCCAATGCTCCTTCCTGGGTTTGACATAAACCTGCTCAACACTCCCACTGCATGTGCAATGTCTGGTCTAGTACAGACCATTTCATACATCAGGCTACCCACTGCACTTGCATATGGAACATGGGACATATCCTCCTCTTCTTCTTGTGTCTTGGGACACTGTTCAGCAGACAGCTTTACACATACAGGAGTCAGAACATTCACTGGTTTTTTTTTTAATTCCTTTTTCTATTATTTCCATTTTCATAATTACACACACACACACATATATATATATATATAATAAACATATATATTAAAGTGTATATATGTTAATATAATCAATATTAGTCATATTTAAAAATACACTATTTTATTAGTTGTTTTATTTTAGTAATGAAATTTTTATGTCTATTGTTTCTCAGTTCAATTAAGTTATATTTGAGCTAAGCTACAAGTACCATTTACTATGGAGTTCTTGTTTTACATAGTAAAAAATCATAAAAACTAACTCAATTATAATACATATATATTCAAAAGAGTATATAACAAAATTCTTAAATAGAAAGATTCATTTTCATTTTTCTATAGAAATTTTTAACCATATCATACCAAGAGTCAATATTACATGGAAATTAAATTTCTACCGTTCACATAAAAAATATTGATAATTAAATTAAAATTCTAAATATCCTATACCAAAATAGACACACCTAGTAACATAACTAGTTTTTTTAGAATAATCAATTTATGATTATATTTCAAAAATATTATTATTAAAATTTAATAATATATTAGTATGAAATTGTAATGTTGTTAATTATTTTAAGCATATATGGGCAAGTCTAATTATACTTATCATTATTCACGGATAATATTAAATATCCATAAACATCAACTCACTTACCTCATGATACATATGTCATTACCAAGATTATAAAAATTAAGTAAATTATTATTATTATTAACAGAATTAATACATGAATTAAACATAGTTGAAACAAGATTCTTAATTATGGAGATTCTGTCTTATTTTAATTAAAAAGGAAGAAAGAGTGTAACTACTTTTCAGATAAATCTTAACCTTTGATTTATGAATACTCCTATGAATATTTTAAAATATTTTGTAGAGATTAAATCTTTTGTATCAACTTAATAATTATTGATAACTAAATTAAAATTATAAAAATTTTATTCCAACATAAACATGGCTATCAACATAAACAAAAGTATCACAGAATTAAGAATATACTTTACAAACTAAAATCAAAATAATTGAATTTTTGAATCTTTTTTATTAATATATTTTTAAAAATATATATTATTACTATTATTATTAATACATCCATCTAAATATTAAATGGAAAAAAATCATCTAACATTCCAATGCAATCATAAATATTATATAGGATTCACTGAAAATTGTATATTTTTTAAATAATTTTTTATTTGTTAAAATTAACTTCCATCTTCAACTTTTTTTCATGATTTTTTTTTTTAAATTTTGCATTAGTGAAATTACATCATATTTAAGAATAACACCTATAAACCTTTCCATGTGATTTAAATTAAATTTTTAATAAAATTTAAATTTCATATAAATTAATTAATTTATATAAACTAAATAAATTTATTTATAAAATTAAATATTTCAAAAATAAATAAAACTATATCAAAATTTTCAAATTAATTATTTTTTATCAATTAAAAAATTTGATGTGGATTTTTCGCTGAGGCCGTGTTGCTGCGCTCTCCCTCGGCCTTCAGCTAATCGCTGCTCCTACTCTAGCATGGTCCCTCCGGAGTCCTCCCCGGAGGTGGCCGCTTCTCTGATCCAGGCCCAAGCCTTTTCGGCACTCGTCACCTTCTTGGCCCCTCCTCGCCCTAGGTCGGCGATCTCCAAATTTTTGAAAAAGCTTGATGGGTTGTAGGAGGTTGTCCTTCCACCTTCTCTCCCTTGCATGGCTGCCCTTTCTCTTGCTGAGAAATGCCCTATTGGTTATTTCACTGGGCTTTGGCCCTCGCCAAACACTGTGAAAAAATGGGTTGGACGTAATTGGTCTAATAAGATCAATGGCAATATCTCCATTCGATTCTACGAAAGGGGGAATTTCACCTTCCACTTTGAAACAAAAGAAGATAAAGATCTGATCTTCAAAAACAGACCCTATTTTATGGACACCAGAGGCTTGTATCTCAACAAATGGATGCCAAACTTTGATCCAAAACTGGATGTCCCAAACACTATACCTGTCTGTGTGTGCCTCCCTCACCTCCCTTTACACTGCTGGGGGGATGATTCAGTTAGAGCCTTCAGGAACGCAATTGGAAAATTCGTTGATTGAATTGAACCAAAGGATAACATGTAAGACTACGTCAGGATCTGTGTCAAGGTGTATATGGGAAAAGGCCTCCCCGAGGCCATCAAGCTCAAAGTGGATGAATGGACGCATATTCAGCAGCTCAACTATGAGCAAATCCCATTTAAATGCAAGGTATATCACGAGTATGATCACTTTACTAATCATTGCCAAAAAATTATTGATGTTGAAAGCCCAGAAACTGATCTTCAATGGGAAATTGTTAAGAGAAAGAAGACCACCTCGAGCCCTAAGAATATCTCCCCTACTGCACCTCCACCTAAGCCTAATCCCTTGCCCACTTCTTCTCCCAAGATCTCGGATCCATCTCATCAACCCTCTGCTTCTTCCTCTCCTCCCCCCAAATCCTCGCTAGATATATCCAACCATTTCTCATCCATTTCCCCCCCTGATGAGGATCCCCCTCTTGTTACCCCTCTCTCCCAACCTGACTCTCCTCGAATCTCTCCCTCCATCCCCGACCCTCCTTCCTCCTCCCATAATCCCTCTACTGTCCGAAAAACAAGAAACTTAGCGAAAGAGCATGGAGAAAATATTGAAACCCAAAATAAACATGGCCCTCGAAGGAAATCAACAAAGCAACACCGTGATGAAAACATGCAAAAGGATATAGCATTGGGTACCCATAACCCCATCGAAACTTACATGCTGGGACAAAATAGCAAGGATACAGGACAAAAGGAACAAGGATTGAAAGCAACTCTCTCAACAACCTTTTAGCAATGATGACAGTCCTCTCGTAGAACAACAGGGATCTAGGGCACCCCTTCAAAATAGCAGACCTAAGAGATCTAATAAATCAAGAGAAACTGGAAATCATTCTTCTACAAGAAACAAAGCAAGGAGAAATAGAAATGAAGGCAATAATTAACAAAATGAAGCATTATGGTGGTGCCCTATCTAAATCAAGGGGAGCAGTTGGTGGATTAGCCACCCTTTGGAATCACAACATATGGAAACAAAAACACACTACGGTAAATTAGAATTGGATAAAAGTGAAATTAGAAAGTTGCAGAGAGCAGAAAGAAATCATAGTTTACAATGTTTATGGCCCTAATCATTATAGAGATGAAGAACTTTGCTGGAGCTCCATCAAAGAAGATATATTATCCATATGTGATCAAATAAATTTCTTAACCAGTTTGATTATTTTTTCCTTTAGATTGATTGTTAACTAAAGTATGCTTTAATGAAAAATTACATAAACCAGCAGCATAAATGAATTAAATAACATCAATAATCAGAGAGAAGAAGAGGCAAACTATTTGATGACAAAGTTCGTCCCTCGTGGACTACATCTCCGGGTCTGCTTTTAAGTGGGCGTCCATTTTTATTAGGATTTATCTTAAAGAATCATTACATTGAAATGGAACAATATCATTGTGCTTGCAGACACTTATGAACCCTGTAAATAGAAATTACTCTTCCTCGCCTTTCCGACGCCTGTCTCCGATCTCAATTCCGACCACCGACGGTTCAACAATGCTGCAAACAAAATCGCCTCTAACCTTCTGAAACTACACTCCAAATACACTCTATATCTTCACAATAATCCAAGATTATTTCATGAGCTAATGCCATGGCTTAAATAGGCTTGCATCGAACCACTGTTTACTTCAATTAGCAATTGGTTGAGAATTTGAAGGGATAAGGTCTCAAATCCCTATCTCCCACAAACCTAGGGATTAAGTTCCCAAATCCTTAGCGCTGAAATAAATTTAAAAAACCCACATTTAAACATTATATTAAAATCACAGCCCGAAGGTTAGGCTAACCGTGCAGAGTTGATTAACTGCCGGCATGTGAACAGGAAAATCCAACTGTTGGTTCCAACGGTTACGGTGGTTCCCGGCGGTCACGATAACATCGAGCGGTAACGGTCTTGACTCTGACGGTTCCGGCGTGACCAGGTCACATTTCTACACAACAGCTTCTGATGCGGTTTACCTTGCTGCGGTTTATCAACAACTGCATTTCTCCACTGCGGTTTTCAAGCCTGTCACATTTGCTAGCGGTTAGCATTTTTCGACACGGTTAGGATAGTGTTGTGGTGGTTTTTAATAAAGTTTTAAAACTTATATATCTGCTTTAATATCCAATCATCTGAACCTTTGGTTAAAGGTTTTACACCATAGTTTTAAAACCACATCACCCGAACATTGTAACTAAGGTTTATGGTATATTTGTTATATTATGGTTTTAATATAGATTGTGCTAGATTTTTAGTTTTAAGGTCTTAGGATTTAGACCTTAGGGTTTTTTAATGCTAGGTATAAGTTTAGCATTTATGAACAGGACTAGGTTTTTCATCAGGCTTAGGTTTGGACACCATAGGGTTAGAGTTTTAGGAATAGGAATTAGGTCTAGCTATTAGGGTTTAAATCTAGGTTAGATTTTTACAAGTATAAGGTATTTCCTTTCTTAACCCATTGCATCACCATTATAACCCAAATTTGAAACTCTTGACAACCATAACATTTGAAGAACCTTTCAATGACGAAATTGTCGATACTGAAGACTAAACTGGACATCGTATAGCTGGAGTTGACTTGGACCATTATGCTAAACTGTAATGATCAAGATCCTCCTGGATCAATCCTCTCCACTTAAAAAGATTTTGGACCACAAAATATTAATTTTAAACTGAAAATAAGTGAGAATACAACTCTCTCACTTTCATCTTGACTTTGATGACATACAACCATACCTGCTCATCAACCAAAAACTGATGCTTATCATGGCACAATTTGAACCTGTCTTGACTTAATGCTTTTCGTGGCATAGAAGAATGTAAAACTTGATTGTAAGCTTGATGCACATAAGATACAAATTCATCCCATATCTTAGGATGTTTATGGCAGTTACCTCGAAGAATATGTATCCCGGTCCTCTTCACCATTTCTATCTGTCCTTGAACCAAATCCATTTTGCCCCATGGTTGCAAAGGAACTGGAAGTGGCATGTGCAAACCAATCTTTTGATTGCATGGCCTACTTGTCGAACACATTACACATCCCTTTATGTACTTCACAATTTTTTCATACATATGAGGCCAGTAACAATATATTTGACTCTGTGTCATAGTCTTGCTTACGCCTATAATCCAAGAAAGATAAATTTCCCGCAAAACCTGCACCTTTTCTATCTGAGCATTATGAGTTAGTGATTCAAAATTTTCTTCGAAATCATCATCATTATTATATTGTTCTACATAACTTTCATGAACCAATGGAATTTTATGCAGTACTACTGAAGCATTCAAAGACAACATATCAACTAATTTACCTGTTACACCTTCCCTGTCCTTAATTACTAAGTGATTTTTCTAAAGAAATCCCATCCAACTGTAGTGAGATTGTTGCATCTTAGTATATGACTAAAAGTATTGAAGCAGCTGATAATCTATGTGAATCATTTTTCTCATTGCATATCCTTTAACATATATTTTATCTTCATATGGTTGTTGTTGATTTATCAATACTGTGAAAATTTTATGCTTAATTGAATCAACTTCAACATCGACACTTATTCCCCATGCCCTATTTTTCTTATGAGCCAAAATTATGGGTGAACTGTATGGAGTTAATCTATGTCGCATTAATTCTTTTCCAACCTTCCTTGGAATTAGTTGCTTTATTTCTTTATACTCTATAACTGACTTGTGATACATTCCACTATTAGAGGCATCAAACATCGACTGCATCTCATGTGATATTTTCCTTTTATGAAGTAGATTTTTTGGTTCTTTAATTAGATCCTGGAATGAATCTACCTTTTTAACCAAATTACCTTCATACTGAATTTCAAAACCAGAAAAAGTATCAATAAGATCCTTATGTTGCTCTTTTATCGACATGAGTATGTATCTCCTACTTGAACGTATTAAGCGCTTCATCTGATTAGCATTAATTTAATTCAAGTGATATTTGTTTTTATGTGCTTGAATGATGTACTTAATCCCATATTTCCTGAGATGATACACATGCTCTTTTCTATAAAATACTGCATCGCGGTCATTGAGATAAGGGCTACCTAAGACAATTCCAAAATGTCTAACGGTATCACATCTAGCTCCACTTCATCGATATAGTTAGCTGTGATTTCAAATTTTAACTGACACTGTTTGGTAACATGAGTTTGACTTTGTTCCTTTAATCACCCTAAAGGATATGGCTTTCGATGATTATGTGTTTTCAAACGCAATTGTTTAACCAATGACTCATAAATCAAATTTTCCTGTGATCTCGTATCGAACAATGTATCTATCTTAGTATGCTTTGAAGTTACCCTTATATGAAATAACTCGATTCTTTTATCTTCATTATGTTGTTTGATGTTTGAAAAAGCAGAAGTACTAGCATCAGTAATCTTACCTGTTGTAACCATAGCAGTGATTTTACCTTCATCACCTGAATCGGATCCCAAGTCCAAGCCTTGTTGGACTATTGTTTCAGCCTTCTTTTCACCCTTCTTCGATTGAAACTTCTTCAGCTTCAGTTCTGGATGAAGTTTCCAACACCTACCTTCATCATGGCCGATCGTTTGGTAATGTGTACACATAGGTCTATCTTCTTCCTTCTGAGTTGTGGAAGTCTTCTTTCCCTTTGACTTGCCCTTATTTTTGCTATCTTTAGTTTCCATCTGCTTAGATGTCTTTGGTGTAAACTTGAATGGTCTACCACCTGATTCGACACAAATTACTTGAACACAAACTTCATCAAAATCATTAGGATTGAAAATTAATAATGTATGCTGCAAATATGAATGCAAACTTCCAATATACTTCAACAAAGTTTCTTTTGTGTCCAAAGAAATACCAAGTGCTAATGCCTTCTTTCTGAATTCCAGTGTGAACTCTTGAACACTCTGTCCCTTACCTTGTCACAAGCGCTGCCAATCTATTACAGCTTGCTGTGTGTGACCCAATGGATAGAATTGTTTCTTTAGAGCTCTAATAAAATTAGTCCATGAGGTGATAACTTTTCCCTTACACTTTAAATATATCTGTGTCCTACTCTCCCACCAGATCAAAACAGTACCCCCCATTCTAAGAGTAGCTAATTGGATCTTTGTCTTATCATCAGTAATATCTTGAATACGACAATATAATTCTAATTATTTTACCCAATTATCTAGTTTCTAAGGGTTTATTTCACCATCATACACAGGTAATTCGAACTTAACATCAAGTTTCAATAGTGGATTCTTATGTTTCTTTTCTTTTTCTGATTCAGAACTAGAAGTAGAAGAGGAAGAAGAAGATGATGGAGATGACGGAGGAGAAGGAGATTTATCTTCCTTGCCTTTACCCTTGTCCTTCTTTGAGGCCTTCGACGATGAGGCTGCATCCCTCATCTTCTTGTCTTCATATAATTCTGCCAACATTTGCTGCATGTTTAGAAACATCTGCTGTATTTGATTCTCATCCATGGGTTTCTTTTCAGTAGCTTCAGGAGTCTCAATGGTCTCAGTCCCTGTCATCGTTGATTGATGATCGAATTTTCGCCTTCCGATCTCTGGATCGAATTCCTCAAACTCGCCTTTTCCACGTTGCAATCTCAACCTGGTTAACATCCACTGACAAACAAACTACAAGCACAGCCTGCTCTGATACCAAAAATGATCCGTATGTGATCAAATAAAGTTCTTAAGCAATTTGATTATTTTTTCTGTTATATTAACGGTTAACTGAAGTATGATTTAATGAAAAATTACATAAACTAGCAGCATAAATGAATTAAATAACAGTAATAATCAGAGAGAAGAAGAGGCAAACAATTTGATAGTGGAGTTCGTCCCTCCTGGACTCATCTCTGGGTCCGATTTTAAGTGGGCATCCATTTTTATTAGGATTGATCTTGAAGAATATTTACACTGAAATGGAACAGTATGACTGTGCTTGCAGGCACTTCTGAACCCTATAAACAGAAATTACTCTTCCTCGCCTTTCCGACACCTGTCTTCGATTTCAATTCCAGCCACCGACGGCTGAGCAATGCTGCAAACAAAATCGCCTCTAACCTTCTGAAACTGCACTCAAAATACACTTTATATCTTCACAATAATCCAAGATGACTTCATGAGCTAATGCCATGGCTTAAATAGTCCTACATCGAACCACTATTTACTTCAATTAGCAATTGGTTGAGAATTTGAAGGGATAAGGTCTCGAATCCCTATCTCCCACAAACCTAGGGATTAAGTTCCCAAATCCTTAGCGCTGAAACAAATTTTAAAAAATCACATTTAAACATTATATTAAACTCATAGCCTGATGGTTAGGCTAATCGGGCGGAGTTGATTAACTATAGACATGTGAACAGGAAAACCCGACTATTGGTTTTAACGGTTACGGTGGTTCCCGGCAGTCACTCTAACATCTGGCGATAACGGTCTTGACTCTGGCGGTTCCAACGTGACCAGGTCACATGTCTACACAACATCTTTCGACGCAGTTTACCTTGCTGCGGTTTATCAACAACTGCATTTCTCCGCTGTAGTTTTCAAGCCTGTCACATTTGCTGGCAGTTAAAATATTCCGACGTGGTCAAGAGCTGGCGGTTAGGATAGTGTTGTTTGTGCTCAACCTAGTGTTCCTAAATTGAGTTTATTAATTGTCAACCAGGGTTGGTAAACTGCTGAAGTGTGGTGCACTATATGTGCCTAGGTATTTGTTTCTCACTACGTTGTGTTTAGTGTTTTCTGATGTTTTTGGTTTTATGGTTTTATGTTTGAAAAGGGAAAGAACTAAATGCTGTTGAAAAGAAGGCCTAAAATATGGATGGAAAACAACAAATGCAAATATTAAAACAGAACAAAGCCTAAACTATGGCTAAACAAAAAATGCAAAGCTTGATAATGACTTCATTGCAAGGGAATCAATCACAACATGAGCTTGAACTTATCCAATTCATTCATTAAAGATGTATTGGAAGAGCTTGAGAAATGGAAAATTTAAGTGTGAATGAAGTTCTCCTAAATAAACAATCAACTCACAATGTTACAACAGCTCATCCATGATTAAAGGTTTATTGGAACATATTTGGAAAAGAAAAATTGTAGCACAATAAGATTTTTACTCTAAACTAACTTCTAATTCTGTTTTGCAACTCAATTTAGCACCACTAGGCCTCACTCAAAAGTTATAGGTTTCTTTTTAGAATAGTCCTTGAGAAAAGGCTTATTTGTGAAATGGTAAAAAGGTTGCAAAATACTTCAGGCCTTAGACTGATACTATCTTCTGTCTAGATGATTATGTATTAATATGAGGTTGGAACAAAAGAAGTTTTTGTAAATAATGAAGACCGTGGTATCTAAATTTAACAACTAATATAATTTAAAATGCAATGGATAAAAACTAAACTGGAATGCTAATACAGTGAGCTAAGACTAAACTAGAGTGCTGCTAATCTACTTGAAGTACAGTGAACAGAGTTAAATTAAAATTCCATTATCAAACTTGAAATATAGTGACAGAGCTGAACTAAATGAAATCATCCTCCAGAGTGTTATGACTAAACTAACATGTGGCTAGTCTATTGGAATTCTACAGCCCATCTTGTTCAATGTGAATGATATTTTGGAAGAGTTTGTAAAAAAAATTCTGGCTGTATTATTCAAATGCAATTGAACATAAACATAATATTTGAAAGCAAATACAATTAAAATCTAAGATACCACAGCTGTTTTTTATTCATTGTTAATGATGTTTTGGAAGAGTTTGTAGGAATAAGACCGGTTGTGACACTTAGTGTAAACAAGCATAAATCATAAAATTCGAAAGGAAATGCAACTAAAACCTACAACACCACAGCTATGCCTTATTCATCGTGATGATATTTTGGAAGAGTTTATAAGAGTAAGTCTAGCTGTGATGATCACTGTAAAAAAGCATGAAACATAAACTTCAGAAACATGCTTAAGCTAGAAATGAAAAAAACGAGACTAAAATACTTATCTAAACCGTATAAACAAGGCTGCTCAGGAGGCAAGGGCCCTCTACCACCGGAGTAGCACACAAAATCTACTTCAAGATTGACTCAGTGCTTTCAATAAAGTGATACTTCTTGCATTAGAGAGAAATTACTTCAAAACAGAGTGTTTTCGTACTTCTGAAATCTAGCAGTCTAATACAAAATCTAACCTTCTCCCTCGGTTTCCCGAGCCATGTTTGTAACAAATTTACATAACTGTTTTGAGATAACCTAGGGATAATTGTCTTTCCAAATAAAAATCAAACTAGGACTCTAATGGTGGTCACATAATAGAATTAAGGACATCTAGATTGTCCTTGTCCTATTAGGAGTCTCTCTCCTAGTTTGAGTTCCCACGTTCATAACTGCCTACAGAATTTCGTTCAAACTTCGTGGAGAGAAAAAAATGATTAGGGAACGATGTGGAATACGCCCATATGTGTTTTTCTCCAAGATGACACCTGGAACCTGCGTAGACATGAAGACAGCTGCAGAATCGGAAACTAGCTACAGAATGTCTGCATTCTGTAGCTAGATCTAGTTCAAAAAGTACTACAATGACAAAATCATAAAAACATAGCAAGTTAGTCATGATATTCATTCTTAAAGAAATTTTAACTAATTCTATTGATCATTTGAGCCTATAATTAATAATGGACAAAGGAAATGGAGTGGAATGTGGTGGAAGAAAGAACATCTTTGGAGCTCAACAAGCGTTGTGGTGGTTTTTAATAAAGTTTTAAAACTTATATATATGTTTTAATATCCAATCATCCAAACCTTTGATTAAAGGTTTTACACGATAGTTTTAAAACCACATCACTAGAACCTTGTAACTAAGGTTTATGGTATAGTTGTTTTATTATGGTTTTAATATAGATTACGCTAGATTTTTAGTTTTAAGGTCTTAGGATTTAGACCTTAGGGTTTTTTAATGCTAGGTATAAGTTTAGCATTTATGAATAGAACTAGGTTTTTCATCATGCTTAGGTTTGAACACCATAGGGTTAGATTTTTAGGAATAGGACTTAGGTCTAGCTATTAGGGTTTAAATCTAGGATATATTTTTACAAGTATAAGGTATTTCCTTTATTAACCCATTACATCACCATTATAACCCAAATTTGAAACTCTTGATGACCATAACATTTGAAGAACCTTTCAATGAAGAAACTTTCGATACTAAAGACAGAACTAGACATCGTACTGCTAGAGTTGACTTGGACCTTTCTGCTGAACTGTAATGATCAAGATCCTCCTGGATCAATATAGGAAATGAGGACAGCAACAATATTATAATGGGAGGGTATTTCAACTTAGTTCTTCATGAAAATGAGAAAAGAGGAGGCTGCTTCAGCCAAGACCCTTCCAGAAATCAGCTTGAAGACATAATGTAAGACCACGAACTGGTGGACATTGCACCAAAGAATCGTAGATACACTTCGAGCAACAGAAGAATAGGAAGAGGAAACATCATGGAAAGACTAGACAAAATTTTGGTTGTTGTCACTTTGATTTCATACTACTCCACAGCCACTGCCAGCGTTCTCCCCTTTCCAGCCTCGGATCACTATCCCATCACTCTCACTTTTGGAGATCATTGCTCTCTTGGCCCCATTCCTTTCAAATACAGTCTGCTCTGGAATGACATTCTGGAAGCAAACCATCTGGTTCAAAATACTTGGATACAACATGTTGAAGGCTCTCCATCCTTTATATGGGAGACCAAATTAAAAAAACTAAGTTGGCTTTGAAGGAATAGGCCAAAACCCAATACAAATAACCGGATCAAATCAAGATTTAAATTAAATACAATTTGGATGATGTCCACAGTAACATCGAAGCTCAGGGCCTCAATCAAGAATTCCTTAGCCAAGAGAAATACCTCTATTGGCAGCTCTATCGGGCCAACAGAAAAGAGGAGGAGAAATGGCATATCAAGTCAACAAATTTATGGCTCCAAGAAGGTGATAAAAACACTGCCTTCTTTCATAAGCAAGCCATTGTTCAAAACGAAAAAAACATCATTGCTACCATCATCGATGCCGCTGGCCACCTACAAACAGATCAAGAAGTAATTAAAAGTGTTGCCACCATGCACTTCAAAGAACTTCTAACAGAGACAAGAATGCCGGAAGATTACTCCAATCTCCTGCAGCACCTTCCATCCATGATCACTGAAGAGATAAACAACACACTCAACAGAGAAATTGATGAAGAAGATGTTAAAAGCACAATCTGGGCCTTGCACCCGGATAAAGCTCCGAGGCCTAATGATTTTCTATCATATTTTACAGAGCTTATTGGGATCTAATAAAAAAGGATCTTGTGAAAATGATACAATGGACCCAACGCAAGAAAAAAATTGGGGGTTACACCAATTCTACATTCCTTACCCTTATCCCCAAAGAAAACTGCCCCTCCTCCTTCTCTATATTTAGGTGTAATTTTCCAAATTTTTCTTCAATGAATTGGAACATTAATTTTTGTCTAAATTCATTTAGCAGATGAATAATTGGGAAAGGAGGCCCAATAATAATAAAAGCATAAACGAAATCCCTCTAGTATGAAAAGGGATCAGCCATGGAACTAGATTTCACACCCCCATGTGTGAAAAGAGACATTTGCAAGAGGTTTGACCAAGTCAACCAGCGCAGGGTATGAGGTAGAAAGCACTACGTGGACAACGTAGGAGGGAAGCTTCTAGAGGAAGGAAAACCCTAATTCGAAGTAGGGCACATGGAGAGCCTTCATTTTCTATATATGGAGAGGAGGGGAGCCATTGTGGGGGATGCATATGTTTATGATATTGAGCTGGTCATTTCGATTTCTTGAGCACACTAGTTGTTTAACTAGTCTGCAGCACTGTTTAGTGCACCGAGTGTCTCCATTCGGAGATCTCAACCTCAGCCCCGGGGGACTTTCAATGCTTGCTCGGGTGAGGTTGTCCCATCAGTATTTTGCAGGAGGATTGGTGTTTGGCTTTTGTGGAGGAGCAGTGCATTCATAGACTATGCAGTCATGAGAGGGAGGACACAGTCCATTTCTAGGGAGCTTCGGATTGGGTGTCTTTGGAGGTTTCGACCTTGGCGATTAAGCAAGGGGCCAGCCCATGCCTACTAGAGGATTTTGGCAGAGTTTGAGGCAGTATTTTGGTGGATTCCCTTCACTGTCAGCGCAGAGCCTTGGAGGATAGCATACATTTTCAAGGGGGTGATTTTCAGGGGTCGTCCATTCCAGAAACGCTCTCCGGGATTTTCTGGGTTTGATGAGCAGAGGCTGATTCCAGAGTTTCATCTTATTCCGAGTAGGGGAGTAGCCCCAAACACTCAGCTTGTTCCAGCATTAGCAGCTACATGGCAGCAGTAGCTACACGGCATTTTTCTAGCATCTAGGACGCAGATCAAAGAGCAGCCATTCCATCATCATTCTGAGAGTATTTCTTAACTTGCTTAATGCAATTCTAGGTGCCATCACTCAGATCACCTATTGTACTCACTTATATTTCTCAGCATAATAAAATGGCTCAGTATTCTCTCTATTTTATGTGTATCTATTGCATATATTGTTCCTATCATTTCATGTACTGTTGTATGACCTGCATCACTACTTTGAGACATTCCCTTGCTATACCATCTGTTTTTTTTTTCCCATACTCTATAAACGGAGTCTGGTGAGGGCCAAGTAGCCTCCAGATCTCATCCTCTTTCAGAGGTGAAATATCTAGTAAACACCTCTCCAGTCCATATCTGGTTTAGAGTTGACTATGTTTGAGAGGTATCCCTGAAAATGGATATTACAGTGGTATCAAAGCTCATAGACCTGGCTCAGCCTGTGGAGCGAGTTGTCTATGACACTGGAAGAGAAGCCATGGGGATATTTTTCTATGAACAAAGAGGGTAGGCAGAATCTTACCCACCAAAGGCCATAGAGGTGACAAATATGGGGGTCTCCCAACAGTATGACCAGCAATTACCAACCTTCAGTAGGCCAATCAGGATCATGATGCCTACATTCTTACCGACAGTACCGAGTGAGAAAGGGAGGTGGCATGATCATCTACCCTTTGGAGATTATTTCCGAGAATGGCAGTCCATGGGGGAAAAATTTAAAGAAACTTTGCCCTTCAAAGATTACTGTCAGCTTAGGTAGGATGAAAGTGGAAGGACAGCATGGGGTAAGTTATGATTGTTGCCAAGTTCAGATTTTCAGCCCACCTTCATTACCAGAGCTTGAGGTGAAAGGAGATTTTCAGCAGTTACCTTGTTGGGAGGTGGTTCATTTTGTTTGGATGATTGCTTGGGGATGGAGGATCCACATGAGGGAGATGTTCCTCACCATATTTCAGACTCCATGCCTTGAGTGGAGAATTTCCAGTTCTATCCTTGCAGTTGCTTGGGGACAAGAAACATTTGGGAGGGGAGGACTGTAATGTTCCAAATTTTTCTTCAATAAATTGGAACATTAATTTTTGTCTGAATTCATTTAGGAGATGAATAATTGGGAAAGGAGGCCCAATAATAATAAAAACATAAATGAAATCCCTCTAGTATGAAAAGGGATCAGCCATGGAACTATATTTCACACCCCCATGTGTGAAAAGAGACATTTGAAAGAGGTTTGATCAAGTCAACCAGTGCAGGGTATGAGGTGGAAAGCACTACGTGGAAAACGTAGGAGGGAAGCTTCTAGAGGAAGGGAAACCCTAATTCGAAGTAGAGCCCATGGAGAGCCTTCATTTGCTATATATGAAGAGGAGGGGAGCTGATCCGGATTTTATGCAGGAACGCAACAGAATACAAATATAACCATAGATACAGAGATGCAGCGGAAATAATGCTTCATTTTATTAATAAAAGAATGACTGCAATAAGCTTACAAACATAATGAAAATAAGCTAGGGCGCTGGTAGCGTATCTCTGAGAAGAGATGTAGCGTACGCAGACCTCTAAACTGTGTTACATTGAGGCTCGCAGGCCTATTACCGACATAAATAGAAATAGATGAGCTAGAGAGAGATGCTTGGCGGCGTATCTGCGAGAAAGAGATGTATCGGCTCCCAACCCCCTGAACTGTGTTACAATGAGGCTCGAGGGCCTATTTATTGTTGAGAAACAATGTAGAATCCGAAACGTCCAAAACCCTAACCGTAGGAGATGAAGCGCCAAAACTGTGGGCCCCGTTTGGGTAAATTGGTGGTTCAACTTCCCGGGGGCATAACTTTGGCACCCGATCTCCATTTGACGCGTTCAATAGCTCGTTAGAAAGATCTATCCGAGGACTACAGCTGTCGGGACGAATTTTATCAGAAAATTCGCTGGCGCTTTCATACCCAAAAAACGTCGTTTGGGGCCTCAAAACGGCTCCGGAAGTTCAGGACCCGAAAAACTGCTAAAAATAGTAAGTTATGCCGAAACTGAAAGACTGAAAGAGACAATGGTGGGGGGCCAAGTGGAATAGGTGGGTGGCCACCAATATCCACCTGGATCATTAAGCCCCAAAAACGACTCCGGGTGTGCGAGGACCAGCACATATAATTAGTAAAGGCTGTCTTTGGCGTAAAACAGAGTGATCTTTGCGGGTCCAAATGGAATAGGTGGGGAGGCCACCCGATATCCACACACGGATCATTGATTCCAACGATCGGTTTTTATGCTAGACGCAACGGAGAATACAAATATAACCATAGATACGAGAGATGCGGCGGAAATAATGCTTCATTTTATTAATAAAAGAATGACTGCAATAAGCTTACAAACATAATGAAAATAAGCTAGGGCGCTGGTAGCGTATCTCTGAGAAGAGATGTAGCGTACGCAGGCCTCTAAACTGCGTTACATTGAGGCTCGCAGGCCTATTACAGACATAATAGAAATAGATGAGCTAGGGTACTGGCAGCGTATCTCTGAGAAGAGATGTATCGGCTCCCAGCCCCCTGAACTGTATTACAATGAGGCTCGAGGGCCTATTTATTGTTGAGAAACAATGTAGAATCCGAAACGTCCAAAACCCTAACCGTAGGAGATGAAGCGCCAAAACTGTGGGCGCCCGTTTGGGTAAATTGGTGGTTCAACTTCCTGGGGGCGTAACTTTGGCATCCGATCTCCGTTTGACGCGCTCAATAGCTCGTTAGAAAGATCTATCCAAGGAGTACAATTTTTGAACGAGCAACATCGGTCCATGGACCCATGTTGCTCTCCATTTTCCCAAAAAGCGTCGTTTAGGGCCTCAAAACGGCTCCGGAAGTTTAAGACCCGAAAAACTGCTAAAAATAGTAAGTTGTGCCGAAACTTACAAACTGAAATAACTGATGGTGGGGGTTCAAATGGACTTGATGGGTGGCCACCAATATCCACCTGGATTATTAATGCCCCAAAACGACTCCGGGTGTGCAGGACCCGAAAACACATATAATTAATGTAAGGTTTGTCTTTGGCGAAAAAAGCGCGGAAACAATTGATGCTGCCGGGTCCAAATGGAATAGGTGGGAGGCCACGAGTATCACTGGATCATTGATACCAACGATGCGGATTTTATGCGAACGCAACGGAGATACAAATATAACCATAGATACGAGGAGATGCAGCGGAAATAATGCTTCATTTTATTAATAAAAGAATGACTGCAATAAGCTTACAAACATAATGAAAATAAGCTAGGGCGCTGGTAGCGTATCTCTGAGAAGAGATGTAGCGTACGCAGGCCTCTAAACTGCGTTACATTGAGGCTCACAGGCCTATTACAGACATAATAGAAATAGATGAGCTAGGGTACTGGCAGCGTATCCCTGAGAAGAGATGTGGTGGCTACCAGTTTTATTTTGTGTTACAATGAGGCTCGAGGGCCTATTTATTGTTGAGAAACAATGTAGAATCCGAAACGTCCAAAACCCTAACCGTAGGAGATGAAGCGCCAAAACTGTGGGTCCCGTTTAGGTAAATTGGTGGTTCAACTTCCCGGGGGCGTAACTTTGGCATCCGATCTCCATTTGACGCGCTCAATAGCTCGTTAGAAAGATCTATCCGAGGAGTACAATTTTGGAACGGGCAACATCGGTCCATGGACCCATGTTGCCCTCTGTTTTCCCAAAAAACGTCGTTTAGGGCCTCAAAACGGCTCCGGAAGTTTAAGACCCGAAAAAATGCTAAAAATAGTAAGTTGTGCCGAAACTTACAAACTGAAATAACTGATGGTGGGGTTCAAATGGACTTGATGGGTGGCCACCAATATCCACCTATATTATTAATGCCCCAAAACGGCTCCGGGTGTGCAGGACCCGAAAACCTGCTATAAATAGTAAGCTGTGATGAAGCTGAAAAACCAAAAGAATTGATGCTACGGGTCCAAATGGAATAGGTGGGAGGCCACCGATATCCACCTGGATCATTGATACCAACACCGTCGGATTTTATGCGGGAACGCAACGGAATAAATATAACCATAGATACGGATGCAGCGGAAATAATGCGTCATTTTATTAATAAAAGAATGACTGCGATAAGCTTACAAACATAATGGAAATAAGCTAGGGCACTGGTAGCGTATCTCTGAGAAGAGATGTAGCGTACGCAGGCCTCTAAACTGTGTTACATTGAGGCTCGCAGGCCTATTACAGACATAATAGAAATAGATGAGCTAGGGTGCGGCGGCGTATCTCTGAGAAGAGATGTATCGGCTCCCAGCCCCCTGAACTGTATTACAATGAGGCTCGAGGGCCTATTTATTGTTGAGAAACAATGTAGAATCCGAAACGTCCAAAACCCTAACTGCAGGAGATGAAGCGCCAAAACTGTGGGCGCCCGTTTGGGTAAATTGGTGGTTCAACTTCCCGGGGGCGTAACTTTGGCATCCGATCTCCGTTTGACGCGCACAATAGCTCGTTAGAAAGATCTATCTGAGGACTATAGCTGTCGGGACGAATTTGATCGGCAAATTCGTTGGCGCTTTCATACCCA
>CM076573.1:480367590-480466945 GCA_034641835.2 Pinus albicaulis | reverse complement strand
AAATCATTAGGAAATTTTGAAGTCTAAAATGGGCCTCCTAAAATAATAAAATAATAACTAAATCAATAAAATAATATTTATGAATTTGCAATTCACTTTTTGCACCACAATCCATGTAACCATGGTTAAATTCAATTCAAAAGTTGTACCAAAATAAAATTAATAAAAAAATTGTATTGATGTGACTATAAATAAGAATGAGTTTTTCAAGAAAAAGCCATTATCATTGAACAACTAATGCATTTGTCATTTGTACTTAAATAACTTAAAATAAAATATAAATATAAATTCATAAATTATTAATTATATAATATGTTATTAATTAAAATTTATATTATTTAAATTGTATAATAACATGTAATTAATGTACTATATAAAAATAATATAATAAATGTAATTTATTATTTTATGTATGAATTTTATTCAAAAAATGTGAAATGACATTTATTATGAGTACTTTACTTTGACTTTAAAAGTACTTAGAGCACTACCATGGTTAACCATGAAAATAATATAATAAATGTAATATATTATTTTATGTATGAATTTTATTCAAAAAATGTGAAATGACATTTATTATGAGTACTTTACTTTGACTTTAAAAGTACTTAGAGCACTACCATGGTTAACCATGAAAATAATATAATAAATATAATATATTATTTTATGTATGGATTTTATTCAAAAAATGTGAAATGACATTTATTATGAGTACTTTACTTTGACTTTAAAAGTACTTAGAGCACTACCATGGTTAACCATGAGTTTTTATCCACCATTGAGAATGTGACAAGTAAGTACATTTAACTCAAGCAATGCCACCTCAACCATTAGGGATGATGTCATCCCCTAAAATGTGATTGGTTCTCATAAAGTGAATTTTGATTGTACATTTCCTTAGGATGCCCATTTTAGACCTCAAAATTCCTTTAATGATGAATGCAAACTTCCAATATACTTCAACAAAGTTTCTTTTGTGTCCAAAGAAATACCAAGTGCTAATGCCTTCTTTCTGAATTCCAGTGTGAACTCTTGAACACTCTGTCCCTTACCTTGTCACAAGCGCTGCCAATCTATTACAGCTTGCTGTGTGTGACCCAATGGATAGAATTGTTTCTTTAGAGCTCTAATAAAATTAGTCCATGAGGTGATAACTTTTCCCTTACACTTTAAATATATCTGTGTCCTACTCTCCCACCAGATCAAAACAGTACCCCCCATTCTAAGAGTAGCTAATTGGATCTTTGTCTTATCATCAGTAATATCTTGAATACGACAATATAATTCTAATTATTTTACCCAATTATCTAGTTTCTAAGGGTTTATTTCACCATCATACACAGGTAATTCGAACTTAACATCAAGTTTCAATAGTGGATTCTTATGTTTCTTTTCTTTTTCTGATTCAGAACTAGAAGTAGAAGAGGAAGAAGAAGATGATGGAGATGACGGAGGAGAAGGAGATTTATCTTCCTTGCCTTTACCCTTGTCCTTCTTTGAGGCCTTCGACGATGAGGCTGCATCCCTCATCTTCTTGTCTTCATATAATTCTGCCAACATTTGCTGCATGTTTAGAAACATCTGCTGTATTTGATTCTCATCCATGGGTTTCTTTTCAGTAGCTTCAGGAGTCTCAATGGTCTCAGTCCCTGTCATCGTTGATTGATGATCGAATTTTCGCCTTCCGATCTCTGGATCGAATTCCTCAAACTCGCCTTTTCCACGTTGCAATCTCAACCTGGTTAACATCCACTGACAAACAAACTACAAGCACAGCCTGCTCTGATACCAAAAATGATCCGTATGTGATCAAATAAAGTTCTTAAGCAATTTGATTATTTTTTCTGTTATATTAACGGTTAACTGAAGTATGATTTAATGAAAAATTACATAAACTAGCAGCATAAATGAATTAAATAACAGTAATAATCAGAGAGAAGAAGAGGCAAACAATTTGATAGTGGAGTTCGTCCCTCCTGGACTCATCTCTGGGTCCGATTTTAAGTGGGCATCCATTTTTATTAGGATTGATCTTGAAGAATATTTACACTGAAATGGAACAGTATGACTGTGCTTGCAGGCACTTCTGAACCCTATAAACAGAAATTACTCTTCCTCGCCTTTCCGACACCTGTCTTCGATTTCAATTCCAGCCACCGACGGCTGAGCAATGCTGCAAACAAAATCGCCTCTAACCTTCTGAAACTGCACTCAAAATACACTTTATATCTTCACAATAATCCAAGATGACTTCATGAGCTAATGCCATGGCTTAAATAGTCCTACATCGAACCACTATTTACTTCAATTAGCAATTGGTTGAGAATTTGAAGGGATAAGGTCTCGAATCCCTATCTCCCACAAACCTAGGGATTAAGTTCCCAAATCCTTAGCGCTGAAACAAATTTTAAAAAATCACATTTAAACATTATATTAAACTCATAGCCTGATGGTTAGGCTAATCGGGCGGAGTTGATTAACTATAGACATGTGAACAGGAAAACCCGACTATTGGTTTTAACGGTTACGGTGGTTCCCGGCAGTCACTCTAACATCTGGCGATAACGGTCTTGACTCTGGCGGTTCCAACGTGACCAGGTCACATGTCTACACAACGACTTTATTGTAGTTTTACCTTGTTAGTGATATCAACAACTTCTTGTTTTCTTCTTGCGGTTTCAAACTGTCACATTTCTTTGTGATTAAAATTTTCAACATGATCGGAAGGAATGCGGTTAGGATAGCGTTGTAGTGGTTTTTAATAAAGTTTTATTATAAATTTTTAAAACTTATATATCTATTTTAATATCCAATCATCCAAACCTTTGATTAAATTTTTTACACCATAGTTTTAAAACCACATCACCCGAACCTTGTAACTAAGGTTTATGGTATAGCTGTTATATTATGGTTTTAATATAGATTGCGCTAGATTTTTAGTTTTAAGGTCTTAGGATTTAGACCTTAGGGTTTTTTAATGCTAGGTATAAGTTTAGCATTTATGAATAGAACTAGGTTTTTCATCATGCTTAGGTTTGAACACCATAGGGTTAGATTTTTAGGAATAGGACTTAGGTCTAGCTATTAGGGTTTAAATCTAGGATATATTTTTACAAGTATAAGGTATTTCCTTTATTAACCCATTACATCACCATTATAACCCAAATTTGAAACTCTTGATGACCATAACATTTGAAGAACCTTTCAATGAAGAAACTTTCGATACTAAAGACAGAACTAGACATCATACTGCTGGAGTTGACTTGGACCTTTCTGCTAAATTGTAATGATAAAGATCCTCCTGGATCAATATAGGCAATGAGGACAACATAAATATTATAATGGGAGGGGATTTTAACTTAATTCTTCATGAAAATGAGAAAAGAGGAGGCTGCTTCAGCCAAGACCCTTCCAGAAATCAGCTTGAAGACATAATGTAAGACCACGAACTGGTGGACATTGCACCAAAGAATCGTAGATACACTTCGAGCAACAGAAGAATAGGAAGAGGAAACATCATGGAAAGACTAGACAAAATTTTGGTTGTTGTCACTTTGATTTCATACTACTCCACAGCCACTGCCAGCGTTCTCCCCTTTCCAGCCTCGGATCACTATCCCATCACTCTCACTTTTGGAGATCATTGCTCTCTTGGCCCCATTCCTTTCAAATACAGTCTGCTCTGGAATGACATTCTGGAAGCAAACCATCTGGTTCAAAATACTTGGATACAACATGTTGAAGGCTCTCCATCCTTTATATGGGAGACCAAATTAAAAAAACTAAGTTGGCTTTGAAGGAATAGGCCAAAACCCAATACAAATAACCGGATCAAATCAAGATTTAAATTAAATACAATTTGGATGATGTCCACAGTAACATCGAAGCTCAGGGCCTCAATCAAGAATTCCTTAGCCAAGAGAAATACCTCTATTGGCAGCTCTATCGGGCCAACAGAAAAGAGGAGGAGAAATGGCATATCAAGTCAACAAATTTATGGCTCCAAGAAGGTGATAAAAACACTGCCTTCTTTCATAAGCAAGCCATTGTTCAAAACGAAAAAAACATCATTGCTACCATCATCGATGCCGCTGGCCACCTACAAACAGATCAAGAAGTAATTAAAAGTGTTGCCACCATGCACTTCAAAGAACTTCTAACAGAGACAAGAATGCCGGAAGATTACTCCAATCTCCTGCAGCACCTTCCATCCATGATCACTGAAGAGATAAACAACACACTCAACAGAGAAATTGATGAAGAAGATGTTAAAAGCACAATCTGGGCCTTGCACCCGGATAAAGCTCCGAGGCCTAATGATTTTCTATCATATTTTACAGAGCTTATTGGGATCTAATAAAAAAGGATCTTGTGAAAATGATACAATGGACCCAACGCAAGAAAAAAATTGGGGGTTACACCAATTCTACATTCCTTACCCTTATCCCCAAAGAAAACTGCCCCTCCTCCTTCTCTATATTTAGGTGTAATTTTCCAAATTTTTCTTCAATGAATTGGAACATTAATTTTTGTCTAAATTCATTTAGCAGATGAATAATTGGGAAAGGAGGCCCAATAATAATAAAAGCATAAACGAAATCCCTCTAGTATGAAAAGGGATCAGCCATGGAACTAGATTTCACACCCCCATGTGTGAAAAGAGACATTTGCAAGAGGTTTGACCAAGTCAACCAGCGCAGGGTATGAGGTAGAAAGCACTACGTGGACAACGTAGGAGGGAAGCTTCTAGAGGAAGGAAAACCCTAATTCGAAGTAGGGCACATGGAGAGCCTTCATTTTCTATATATGGAGAGGAGGGGAGCCATTGTGGGGGATGCATATGTTTATGATATTGAGCTGGTCATTTCGATTTCTTGAGCACACTAGTTGTTTAACTAGTCTGCAGCACTGTTTAGTGCACCGAGTGTCTCCATTCGGAGATCTCAACCTCAGCCCCGGGGGACTTTCAATGCTTGCTCGGGTGAGGTTGTCCCATCAGTATTTTGCAGGAGGATTGGTGTTTGGCTTTTGTGGAGGAGCAGTGCATTCATAGACTATGCAGTCATGAGAGGGAGGACACAGTCCATTTCTAGGGAGCTTCGGATTG
Organism: Pinus albicaulis; assembly: GCA_034641835.2. Classification (NCBI taxonomy): domain Eukaryota; kingdom Viridiplantae; phylum Streptophyta; class Pinopsida; order Pinales; family Pinaceae; genus Pinus; species Pinus albicaulis. Next base: position 480,461,838 of record CM076573.1, on the reverse strand, counting down.
GGTGTCTTTGGAGGTTTCGACCTTGGCGATTAAGCAAGGGGCCAGCCCATGCCTACTAGAGGATTTTGGCAGAGTTTGAGGCAGTATTTTGGTGGATTCCCTTCACTGTCAGCGCAGAGCCTTGGAGGATAGCATACATTTTCAAGGGGGTGATTTTCAGGGGTCGTCCATTCCAGAAACGCTCTCCGGGATTTTCTGGGTTTGATGAGCAGAGGCTGATTCCAGAGTTTCATCTTATTCCGAGTAGGGGAGTAGCCCCAAACACTCAGCTTGTTCCAGCATTAGCAGCTACATGGCAGCAGTAGCTACACGGCATTTTTCTAGCATCTAGGACGCAGATCAAAGAGCAGCCATTCCATCATCATTCTGAGAGTATTTCTTAACTTGCTTAATGCAATTCTAGGTGCCATCACTCAGATCACCTATTGTACTCACTTATATTTCTCAGCATAATAAAATGGCTCAGTATTCTCTCTATTTTATGTGTATCTATTGCATATATTGTTCCTATCATTTCATGTACTGTTGTATGACCTGCATCACTACTTTGAGACATTCCCTTGCTATACCATCTGTTTTTTTTTTCCCATACTCTATAAACGGAGTCTGGTGAGGGCCAAGTAGCCTCCAGATCTCATCCTCTTTCAGAGGTGAAATATCTAGTAAACACCTCTCCAGTCCATATCTGGTTTAGAGTTGACTATGTTTGAGAGGTATCCCTGAAAATGGATATTACAGTGGTATCAAAGCTCATAGACCTGGCTCAGCCTGTGGAGCGAGTTGTCTATGACACTGGAAGAGAAGCCATGGGGATATTTTTCTATGAACAAAGAGGGTAGGCAGAATCTTACCCACCAAAGGCCATAGAGGTGACAAATATGGGGGTCTCCCAACAGTATGACCAGCAATTACCAACCTTCAGTAGGCCAATCAGGATCATGATGCCTACATTCTTACCGACAGTACCGAGTGAGAAAGGGAGGTGGCATGATCATCTACCCTTTGGAGATTATTTCCGAGAATGGCAGTCCATGGGGGAAAAATTTAAAGAAACTTTGCCCTTCAAAGATTACTGTCAGCTTAGGTAGGATGAAAGTGGAAGGACAGCATGGGGTAAGTTATGATTGTTGCCAAGTTCAGATTTTCAGCCCACCTTCATTACCAGAGCTTGAGGTGAAAGGAGATTTTCAGCAGTTACCTTGTTGGGAGGTGGTTCATTTTGTTTGGATGATTGCTTGGGGATGGAGGATCCACATGAGGGAGATGTTCCTCACCATATTTCAGACTCCATGCCTTGAGTGGAGAATTTCCAGTTCTATCCTTGCAGTTGCTTGGGGACAAGAAACATTTGGGAGGGGAGGACTGTAATGTTCCAAATTTTTCTTCAATAAATTGGAACATTAATTTTTGTCTGAATTCATTTAGGAGATGAATAATTGGGAAAGGAGGCCCAATAATAATAAAAACATAAATGAAATCCCTCTAGTATGAAAAGGGATCAGCCATGGAACTATATTTCACACCCCCATGTGTGAAAAGAGACATTTGAAAGAGGTTTGATCAAGTCAACCAGTGCAGGGTATGAGGTGGAAAGCACTACGTGGAAAACGTAGGAGGGAAGCTTCTAGAGGAAGGGAAACCCTAATTCGAAGTAGAGCCCATGGAGAGCCTTCATTTGCTATATATGAAGAGGAGGGGAGCCATTGTGGGGGATGCATATGTTTATGATATTGAGTTGGTCATTTCAACTTCTTAAGCACGCTAGTTGTTTAGCTAGTCTGCGGCACTGTTTAGTGCACCGAGTGTCTTCGTTAAGAGATCTCACCCTCAGCCCCAAGGGAGTTCGAGTGCCTACTTGGGTGAGGTTGTCCCATCAGTATTTTGCAGGAGGATTGGTGTTTGGCTTTTGTGGAGGAGCAGTGCATTCATAGACTGCGTAGTCCTGAGAGGGAGGATGCAGTCCATTTCTGGGGAGCTCCAGATTGGGTGTCTTTGGAGGTTTCGAGCTTGGCGATTGAGCAAGGGGCTAGCCCTTACCTACTGGAGGATTTTGGTAGAGTTTGAGGCATTATTTTGGCAGATCCCTTCAGTGTCAGCGCAGAGCCTTGGAGGATAGCGTAGATCCTCAAGGGGGTGATTTTTGGGGTTCGTCCATTCCAGAAACACTCTCTGGGCTTTTCTAGGTTTGGTGAGCAGAGGCTGATTCCATAGTTTCAGCTTATTCCAAGTAGGGGAGCAGCCTCAAACACTCATCTTGTTCCAACAGTAGCGGCTACACGGCAGTTTTCCAGCAACTAGGACGCAGATCAGAGAGCAGCCATTCCATCAGCATTCTGAGAGTATTTCTTGACTTGCTTAATGCAAGTCTAGGTGCCATCACTCAAATCACCTATTGTAATCACTTATATTTCTCAGCATAATAAAATGGCTCAATATTCTCTCTATTTTATGTGTATCTGTTGCATATATTGTTCCTAGCATTTCATGTACTGTTGTATGATCTGCATCACTACTTTGAGAGATTCCCTTGCTATACCATCTGTTGTGTTTTTCCCATACTCTATAGACGGAGTCTGCTGAGGGCCAGGTAGCCTCCAGATCTCATCCTCTTTCAGAGGTGAAATATCTGGTAAATGCCCCTCCAGTCCATATTTGGTTTAGAGTTGACTGTGTTTGAGAGGTATCCCTGAAAAGGGATATTACATTAGGCCCATTTCTCTTTGCAATTCCTCCTATAAGCTCATCAAAAAAATTCTTGCCATGCGCCTCAAACCTCACCGTCATAGCCTCATCTCGGAAAACCAAGGAAGCTTCATATCCCAAAGGCAAATTATTGATTCCATCCTCCTTGTTCAAGAAGCCATTCCCTCCAGCATCTCTTGCAAAGAAAAAAGATTTATATTAAAGCTTGATCTTGCCAACACCTTTGATAGGGTCAAGCATTCTTTCCTCCTTGCTGTGCTTCCAAAAATGGGTTTTGATCCAAAATTCCTTGCTCTAATTAACTCCTGCATCTCCGGACCTTGGATATCACCTCTCATCAATGGCAGACCAGCTCCCTCCTTTCAATCCTTTCGAGGATTAAGGCAGGGATTTCCTCTCTCCCCCTACCTCTTCATCCTTATGGCAGAATCCTTCAGCAAGGCTTTAGATCATATGAGACGAGCGGGTCTCATCAGAGGCATCAAATTTGGCAACAATGTTAAAAATATGAGTCACTCTCAATTTGCAGATGATACACTTCTGATGGGAGGAGCATCTAGCATCATTTCTCAACGTTTTAAAACGGCCTTGGAAAAATTCATGCTTTACTCCGAAGGTTTGATCAATCACCAAAAAAGTTGCATCTATGGATGGAATGCATCTAACCAAACCATTCATAGCATTGCTAACATCTTTGGTGTCCCTTTCAAACTTGAACTGGGACCATTTCACTTACTTAGGTATGCCTGTGAGCGTTGGCCCTCTGAAGGCTGAAGTTTGGAATGTCACCATTGACAAAATGAAGAGAAAAGTTCAACAATGGGGCTTAGCATGGCTCAATCCATCAGGCTGCCTTATCCTCCTTAAATATGGACTTTCATCCCTGCCATTGTACCACTTCACCCTCCTTCAAGCCCCTGCTATCATCCACCACAAAATTGAAGCTATCATCAGGAATTTTCTCTAGCAAGGTGGAAATAATTATAAAAGGAAATATAACCTTGTCAAATGGAGGCATGTAATTCAAGACCAGGAGCATGGAGGAATTGGATTCTGCTCTCCCAAGCTCCTGAACAAAGCCTTTGGAGGAAAGATTGTCTAGAGGCTCATCAATGGGAATCAAGCTTGGTGGAAAAAAGTCATAGAAGTCAAGTATCTTAACTCCACCCGGCAGCATCTCTTTGATCAAGATATCCCTAATAGACCATGCTCCAAAATCTGGGCTCTCTACAAAAAATCCATCCCCTTCCTAGCTCAAAATATTTCCAAAGCTCCCATGGGAGGTAACACCGTCAATGTTGGGAAAGATCAAATTATGGGGTCTTAACCTCTTAAGCCAATTCTCCAAATGGGATGCCCAAACTCAAATATGGACTGGTTGGCACTTTCCTAAATTTCCAACCCATCTTGAAGCTGATCTTGGCAATCTTCAATCTCATCTCTATGGCTCGGCTCCTTTAAAAAAAGACAGCATTGATGGATTCTGATGGAACCCCTCTAGTTCATCATTCACCATCAAAGCATCTTATCAGCATCTATGCAATGAATATTATCCTACGCCTATTTGGCCCAATTGGAAGGCAGTATGGAAATCAGAAGCAATCCCCAAGATCAAGTTTTTCATATGGACTCTCTTGAAAGATAAAATTTTAAATTCTGAAAATTTCAAGAATAGAGGTGTGCTCGGTCCATCAATGTGCCCAAATTGTCAAAACGTAGAAGAGACTGCCCACCATCTCTTCATTGGGTGTTCCTTTTCTTCCCGCTGCTAGACTGAGCTTACCCCTTTCCTTCAGCCCTACTAGATGCATCATAGCTCCATTGCTGAGGTCCTCCACTCTTGGAAAAGCAGCTTCCCCTGGGGTAAGAAGAAGAAAAAAATTTCGAAGAGAGTTTGGGACACCCTCCCCTATGTGGCTCTGTGGAAAATTTGGCTCACTTGGAACAAAAAGATATTCAAGAACAAAGAGCCCTCCTTTAGGAAATTTTGCAGCAAATCTTGGAGTCTCACTCTTGAAACAATCTCTGCTAAGTGCAACAGCAAAATTTATTACAATGATCTTTGCACTGAGGAAAGGATTTTCCTTGGCGATCTTCTGGATAGACATAGCAGCATTAATCCTCTACCTAAACAACCCTACAGAACAGATACAATATGGAAGATCCGGCTTAATGAAGAGGGCTTCGCCGACTCGATAAAGAGCAACACCAAACCCTCCTTATTTTGTGACGGGGCTTCTAAATTAAATCTAGGCATTGCAGGGGTGGGAGGCATCATAAGGAGTGAAAATGGTAGCACTCTCACATCATTTGAATGGGGTCTAGGCTCCCTCTCAAATAACAGAGTAGAGGCCTTGGCCCTCCTCCAAGGTTTGTATCAATTGAAGAAGCTTATTACAAATGCTATGGTCTTTGGAGATTCCTCCATTATTATCAACGTGATGAATCATGATCGCCCAACAACAAATATAGCTCTCCACCAAACTATCAGCAGATGCTGCAACCTCTTGGATGATATGAAGGACACATCCTTCTTTCACATCCTCCACAAATTCAATAAGGATGTCAATCTCCTTGCCAATAGGGCTTGCGCACGAATCTCTGGGCTTCTCCTCTACAATGATGTTTTAAATCTTATGCCTCTACCATGATCCTACTTCTATCTATCATGAGATCTTATTCGATCCTTCACTCTGGCCTCACAACATCTCTCAGCATTTTTCGTACTCGCTCCCTCACTCTGCTCGTGATCTCTTCATCTTGGTTCTCCCCTCGAGTTGGCTCCCTCCTCCCTCCCAAACCTATATATCTCCATGCTCCCAAATCCTTATGTCATTCCCCTTCTCCCTCCTTGCATTATGCTCGCCTCCCTCTATTGATTAATCCCCTGCCTTGCATCCCGATTCATTCCCTCAACAGGTCCCTGCTATGTTCAGCGCCTCCGGCACCTTTACCTCTCAACCCTCAGCCTATCCCCCCTGCTTCTGCTACACTCCACATTAATCACCTAAATCTGCGTCCTCGTAGAGATTGGATTAATCTGCCCCATCAGTTCTTCTCAGCAGTTACGACGCTAATTCTCAGCATTTTTTCTTAGTATACCTTCGCCTCCCCTATTTGTAGAGCTTGTGTTAATTTACTACACCCCCTATTCTCAGCAATCTCCTATAGCATGGCTCGCAGTGAAGATTGTCTCCACTGCACGGATCTTCAAGCTGAGCTTGAGCAAATCAGAGCTCAGCAAAAGATTCTGGATGCAAAGCTGCAAACTGAGGTAAAAAACTTTGATGAAAAACATTAAGCAGATGTTAATGTCTTTCTCCACAGGGTCACCTCTCTCCAAAATCAGTTCAACACTCTCTCCAATCGATGTACACATGCTGAAGAATCGGTGCAAATTCTCAAATACACGCTGGAGAAGCGCACCGCTCCAAGCTCCAGCTCCAACAACTTGAGGAATGCTGGCAATGAAGACAAACTTGCGGACTCTACAGCGCGTCATATCAGCCACATCAATATTGATTAATTTTCTCTCTTCTATTAAGCATGTCTTTCAAATTTATCTTTCTTCTGTCTCAGCTTGTCCGCATATATGCATTATCTGTATTCCAGCTCTTATCGAAAACTAGAAACAAAGGAAATGTAGCATTTTGATGTAGCTACTTCCTCCATTACACTGCACTACAAGCAGTCTAGCATGTAACCATGGAGTTTTTGCTCCTCTTTTTTGGAATACAAAATAACAATCGATTATGTTTATATATATATATATATATTGATGTGAATAAAGACTCTTGTTTTACATGTTATTACATGTTACTGGTAAACTTAATAACTCAATTGAAATTAAAAGTACATGTTTTCCTCATGTTGCCACAAATCACATATCATTTATGATATGATAGAGGTCACAAAGTTGTCTATCTTCTCCATTAAATCATTGTGTAGACTCTCTTTGATGTTTTTATCATTCATAGAATGTCATAGACTTGGTCATAAACGCGCTAACATCTTTTCCATTAAATTTTAAAACAATGAAATGTGCATTTTCTATCTATTTTTTATGATTTTTTGTTATATTAAATTTTTGAAAATTATAAATTTAAGTAGTTTAACATTCAAAAAAAAATATTTATAATTTTTTTGAGAGTATTAAATATATTAATACAATAAAAAAATATTTTAAATAATAAAAAAATTACAATTTAAAAAATATATATATTACTTAATTATCATGAAAAAAAACATTTTATCTATTAATTAAAATGCACAAATCCTTAAATAAGAAAAAAAGAAAACATCAAACTAAAACTCTATGCACAAATGCTTAAATAAGAAAAAAAGAAAACATGAAACTAAAACTCTAAAAATCAAAGGGATAAAGTAATTATGAATGATAGTAGATATTAATGAAATTATTTAACCAATACAAACATGAAATTTACGGGATCAAAAAGGTTTTGGATCTTCTCCTATTTATATTAGTTAGCTTTAATTTCCAACTAATAACCTTTTATGGTTAGAATAAGGGGGTGAAGATGAGAGATGAGAAGCACTAGTTCATGACATGTCATGTGGGTGGAGACTTGTTTTGATGTTTAGAATAAGATAGGGATGAGTGACATGTCATGTGGGTGGATACTTATTTTGCTGGTTAGAATAAGACGGGGATGAAGGTGAGAGATGAGCAGCACTACTTTCTCAAATGTCATGGGGTGGACGATGAGGTGGTGTTAGTTGAGCGTAACATCAAATAAATGTAAAAGATTGGGAGATGAGTGATACTCATATTGTGAGTGAGGTTGAACGATGGGTGAATGATCCTATCCATTCTCACTCATGGATAACAATCATTCTAGGTGGGTGGAAACTTCTAATGACTTAGTGAAGACAAGATTTCTAGTAGGCGGGAACACCAAGATATTAGATAGCGGATCTGTGTTTTGAAGGAAAGTTGAATCCTTGTGCAAAATTGTCTTTGCGGTTAGCATCTCGGTGAAGGAGGGAGAATAAGACTATGACATGGGTAAGGACGAGGATGCTTCCCAAGAATTTGGAGTACTCATTGTCAGCTTATTGGTCTCACCGAGGATGTTTAGCCATGTGACCAAGCCAAAACTACTCTGAACTCCTGCACTCTACTCTTACAATTAGTGATAGACAAAATTCCATCATCCTATATTATTTAATTTAGATTCTTAATTTTAATAAATACTTTTTATGTCCAATTGTGTCAAGTCAATAGTATAAATCATTAGTATTTTAATTTAGGTTTTTAATTTTAATATATACTTTTTCATGTTCAATTGAGTTAATTCAATGGTACTTTTTTTTTTTTTTGTTTACTCTTACTTAGATAACCTGACAAGGACTTATGATAATTAGACTAATATCATATTAATGGAGGTATTGATTTCCCTTGTGTTTTATTTTCAAATATGATATAAATTATAAAATTATTTTTATAATTATATACTAGTGAAACCATGTAAAACCACGTAAATTATTAGTTGTTTAATGTAGATTAATATCAATTCAGGATGAATATCAAAACACCTATTTTATAATATATTTTATATTGTAGACATTTTAAAAAAAACATAAAAAAATAATTATATTACTATTATATAAAAATTTAATTGTGGTGATAAACTTATCTATTTTGGAATAGGGTTTCCATAATTTTTAATTTAATTATCAAATTTATTTTGGAATAGAGTGTGAGGAATTTTTAATTTAATTAGCAATAATTATCAAGCAAATGATAGGGATTAACCTCCATGGAATATACTAGAATATTCATATATATATATATATATATATATATATATATATATATATATATATATATATATATTCTAAGTAAGATTAATTTCAATTAGTGTAACATAGTGTACATGGAGGCACAAGCCTCTGCAGCTCTAGCCTGATTCAAAGGCATAGTTTGCAAAAAACAGGAAAAAAGGGACTGCCCACGCAGGGGAACCCAGTCCAATAAGAGTATGATTCGCTGCCTCGTGAGAGGAAACCGGCTTTATACAGATAAAATTGTTAATTGTTTGCATATTGTTCCAAACATAGATACTAGAAATTAACAAAACCTTGTGACCAAGGACCCTAGCACTAAAAACGATAAACCAGAAATAACCTGAGAGCCTAGGTGTCATGAAGAGTAGGAGGAGTCTCTTCTACAATGAGACACCTCTATTCGTCGGTGTCGTTGGCCTGCATGTCCTGGGTGGTAGGTGCTGCATGCTGGGGCTCCTTGGTCTCTCTAGCTTTGCCCGGAGCCTATTTGCCATGCTTCCTATCATCCCTGCTATTTCCAGAGCTGCTACTGTTGTCCAAGCGCATATTGTGGCCGCCAAAACCAGGGTCACCCTTAACATCTGCAGAGGAGGCGTCACAGTGGGGGAGTTTCTGCATTTTAGGCGGGCGGAAGCTAGAAACCTTAGCGGACTCCTCCTTGAAGGAAACTGTAATGGTGGTGATGACACGGGGGCGGTCCATGGAGTAGTGGAAGTGGAATTGAGCTGAGTGGGTGGAATGTGGGGTGGCTATGGAGTCCAGACGGGGCAGAGGCGGAGGATTGGTCGTGGCATCAGAGGGTTGAGCAGAGGAGCAAGATTGACCAACGGAGCAGCCACGCCCACTGCGGGTAGCGGGATACCGGCCATGGAAGTGCTCCAGGGAGGAAGACGAAGTGTCGAAATGGGAAGAGGGCGACGAACAAGTGGTCCGCCCTCTGCTGCTACCACGCCTGCAGCGCATACGATGTCGGAGACGAGGCATGGTGGCGCAGTGAGGGTGGTGGGTGCTCTGGATTGAAGAAGAAGCAGGGTGGTGGCGCCACACAGCCGGATGCACAGTGGTGGAGGTGAAGCAATTCGCCAAGGAGAAATTCAAATGACAGAGGATGCTCTGTGAATAGTGGTGGCCAGGGAGAATCTCTATACAATAGAGAAGGCTACAACGTCTCCCTGTTGGCGTGTGGGAGCTCTGCTCCGCGACTCCAGGGGGGTAGTAGCTTCTCAGGGGTTGAGACGGGGGAGGCACGTGACCAGGCGGACGAAAAACATAACCAGGCAGAGGAGGAATGGTTTCCATTTTGAAATGATGGCAGCCTCAACTTCTACAGAGAATTAAATGGTGAATGGGGTGACGGCTAGAGAAATTTAATGCTCGCCATTTGGGCTTGTGGGTGGCCATGCCACTTGCCAACCCACCAGCCCGTCTCCAAAGTACCATCAATAATCACCCGCATCTGGGAACTAGAATATTCATATTAGTAAGCATAGATTAAATTATTTATTTCCAAAGTAGTTATTCTTATTTTGTCTTTTTAATTAAATTAATTAATAAAAAAATATCATATCAACATGTGTTATGGTTTTTGGTGATGTGGTATTAGTAAGCCATGGTATTGGCTCATAATACTATAAGAAAGCTTATTTATAGGTTAAGAATCTCTTAGTAGAGTGAGATTGAATCTCCATAGTTAAGAATTTTAATACATCTTTTGATAAAGATACATATGTATGTGTGTATTTAACTTATATATTAATAATAATAATAATAGTAGTAATATAATGTTTATAGCCAAGTGTATAATGAGGTATATACTTTGACACTTATCAACATTTACTAGTGATTTAATTTATATGGATGTGCTAGCCTGGGGTTAGAGGGATCAAATCTCTTGAGATATAAACATCTTTTAAAATGAAAAGGGATTTGATCCCTCTTGAGGTTTGGTAGATACCTAGTTAAAATGGATCTACTAGTGATTTAATTTATATGGATGTGCTACTATGGGGTTAGAGGGATCAAATCTCTTGAGATACAAACATCTTTTAAAGTGAAAAGGGATTTGATCCCTCTTGAGGTTTGGTAGATACCTAGTTAAAATGGATCTACGCTGGTTTAATTATTAATTATAACTATAATTATTGATTTAATGTTTTTTTTTTTAATTTTATTTTGACCAAGTCAAAATGTTAAAGATGACATTACAACATCTCTACCATATTGCAATTATTATTACTAGGTTATACTAGGCTAGAGATGTTTTTTATTTTATTTTATTTTGACCAAGTCAAAATGTTAAATAGAACATTACAACATCTCTACCATATCGGGTTGGGAGAGCAAGCTCAATAAATAGAGTTTGTTACAATATCATGGGTCAATGTAGCATGCCCAAAAAACCATAACTTAATGCATATTAGTTTTTTTAATTAAAATAATAGAAATCTTAGAAACTATTTTGAAATAAATTTCAATTTTTCATTTGTGATTATTATTAAAAATATTTATTGACATTGCCATCCAATCAATAATTAATGATAATTAAATTGAAATTCCCAAATTTTTATTTCAAAATAAGTATACCTATAGATATAATAAAAGTTAAAAAAAAAAAAAATTGTAAGTTTGGCATCACTAAATCTTCATCATTACATCTTCACAGAGCACCGGATCAGTGTCTTAACAAAGCACCCTATTAGTGTGACTTCACATCAAGGAGTGCATTAACAGAGCACCCAATCACAATTTATAATAAAATTTATAATTTATAATTTTATAGAAAATATTATTAATTTAATAAATTAGCTTAAATGCTTCAATGCTATAAATTACAAAAGCTTTGTCTAAAAAGACAACACTTTAGTGGGAAAAAAAATATTAGAAATTATGACACTATTTTGACAAAATTGAGTAGAAAATTTTGGAAATTCTTATTAAACTTTGGGATTTTGGGGATCTAAAAATTCTTGATGGTGGTGGAACCATTTCCATCATCCCTGGTATACAAAATTATAGAATTACAAATAAGAAGTTATTGGATAAGGTTTTAGGTTAACTATCTTTATAAATAAGACATGAGAGCTGGTTGATCTCAGCATGGAAGGCAACGGGCTGCAAGAGCTCCCATAAATTCTTTCGTGCAAGATCTTGCTATGGTTCCCAAGTTGTTCCCGAGATCAGATAGGGTCACGCCAATACCAATATTAATAATAGTCAACGAATTGTTTATATTGTATTGATTTATATTTTTCGAAATCTAAAATTAAAAATAATAATATCAAAATAAATTATATAAAAGTAAAAAATAATTATTATAACTTGAACTACCACTTGCATTAACTAACGAATTTATTTTATGCATTTTTTTCCCTGTCCTTGGCGTTGAGAATCTTCAAGTAGTGGATGTTATTTCGTCGCGATATATTTCGGAAGCCTTTCGCCTCTTCAACCAGTTAATGTTATTTCATTCGGATATTTTTTTTTTTCAAACACGCGACTTTGACTTTAGATATTTGCCATATGTTTTAGATATTTCATCCACACCATTTTGTGGTGGATTTTCTCCCCAGGTTGTTGATGTGATGCGCTGATTTTGCCTTAATATATGGTTGTTCAGAATATATGTAAAGAGCATCGAAAAAAAAATGAAATCTTGGAGATGAAATAAGATGGAATCTTGGAGAAGAAATTGCGTTGCTCCTGGTTGTCTAACACCATGTGTCGGCAGCCTCACTGTTCTGGCCTTCGTCTCCCTCTTCATTCCAGTTCTGCCTGCCACTTTTGTCTTCAACGGCTTCAATGGAAGCAACTTGATCTTAGAGGCAGGTGCTTCACTCATCCCCTCCCAATCTGCGCTGGCTCTCACAAATCACACGCGTTTTATCCTCGGCCGGGCGCTTTATTCGATCCCTGTTCAAATGAAAAGCAATGAGACACTTTTCTCCTTCAGTACTACCTTCGTTTTCAGCATGGTCCCGCCCCCATCTAACGCAGGCGGGAATGGAATGGCCTTCATCATCACGCCCTACACATCTCCAATGGACGCTGTGGCGGCCCAGTATCTGGGCTTGCTTAATAACACCAGCAACGGGCAGACATACAATCACTTGTTCGCAGTGGAGTTCGATACAACCAGGAATGTGGAGTTCAATGATCCCGACGACAACCACGTGGGCGTGGACATTAACAACCTCATGTCCGTGGAGAGCGAGACTACCGGCTATTGGAGAGGGGAGGATTTTCAGGAATTGAGCCTCAAGAGCGGACGCAACATACAGGCCTGGATTGATTACGACCATCTCCAAAGCCGGCTCAACGTTAGCATAATGTTGGCCGGATTGCCGAGACCGCAGAAGCCCCTCATATCTGCGAAAATAGATCTACACAGCGTTCTGATAGAGAAGATGTTTGTTGGCTTTTCAGCGGGTACAGGGGGCAATTTCTTCCAAGATCATTATGTTCTTGCTTGGAGCTTCACCACGGAAGGCACGGCACCGCCCCTCACTATCTCGAGTCTTCCTTCGTTTGCTCACATGAATGACAAGCGTTCAAGAGGGGGATTGATAGCTGGGGTTACAGTGGCCTTGGTGGTTCTCCTTTCGCTGGCGGTTGTGGCCACGTTTTTCAAAAGAGCGAAATGCAGAGGAAAGATGGAAGAATGGGAGAAGGAGTTCTGGCCCCATAGATTCACTTACAAAGATCTCAGCATTGCAACGAGAGGATTTAGGGACGAAAACGTTTTGGGGCAGGGGGGTTTCGGCAAGGTTTACAGGGGCGTTCTCCGGGACAGTGGCCAACAAATCGCAGTGAAATGCATAACGACAGAGTTCAGGGAGGGAATGAGGGGATTCGTGGCAGAGATCTCGACCATGGGGCGCATGCAACACCGGAACCTGGTACAGCTGCGGGGTTGGTGCAAGAGGCAGAAACAGCTATTCATCGTTTACGACCACATGCCCAATGGCAGCCTCGATAAACTCATATTCGGAAACCCGACAACGACTCTGCCGTGGCCCCGGAGATATGCGATCCTGAAGGGCGTAGCCGCGGGGCTGCTGTATCTGCACGAACAGTGGGAGAAGAGGGTCATCCACAGAGATATCAAGTCGAGCAACGTGCTGCTGGATTCTGAGCTCAACGGGCGGCTGGGAGACTTTGGCCTCGCCCGGCTCTATGATCACATCCAGAACCCAGGTACAACTCGCGTTATGGGAACTTTGGGGTACATAGCGCCGGAGCTCACACGGACTGGAAAGGCCACGCCGAGCACGGACATGTTCAGCTTCGGGGCGCTGCTATTGGAAGTGGCGTGCGGGAGGAAGCCCGTGGATCTATCCATGGACGCCGAGCGACTGGTTTTGGTGGATTGGGTTTCGGTGCTGTACGCACAGGGAAGGCTGCTCGATGCGGCAGATTCGAAGCTGGGGAATGAATACGATGCAGACGAGATGGAGAAGGTGTTGAAACTGGGGTTGTTGTGCTCCTGTACCGAGCCAGAAAGGAGGCTGGGGGTACGCCAAGTGTATCAAATACTGGAAGGTGAAGCTCCTGTCCCTGACGTCCATATGGCTTCAATTAACGCAAATGTTATCGATCTGTGTAGCGTGGGCGTTACTGCATATGCCGCTGCTGTGGACGGCGGGCAGGCTTCTCGATTCCGGGCGGCGGCCGGGCAAACTATTGGGCAATTCACCATCGCTCGCGCGTGATGATAATAGCATACAGTCAATATCTCGTTAATTGCCCGTGACCCGACGTCGCTATCTCGTGAGTCGGTGTGTTGTCATTATCTCGTTAATTGCCCAATTGACGCAAGAGAGGTTCACCCAAGCCAGCTATCTCTCCTGTCCCAGGTCACCTGGTGTGTACTCTCATCTTAATAAGGAATTTTTTATATATGTCATCTGTTTAATTTGATATACATGTTTGAAGATAAACATTTATATGTTATTGGGTAAATAGATATTTGTGTCTAGAGTCCTTTTATGGTCCAACATCTAATAGGGAGATTATGGAGATGGTGTACTGTTAGTAAATGATTGGTATATTATTATTTAAGAGAAAATATAGTTAATAAATATATTAAGTAAAATCATATTGGCAAAATTAAAGAAAAACTTTAAAAAAATTATACTTTATTTATACATTTTCAATTTCAACATAATATAATATAATAACAATAAAAAAAATATCAAATAAAATATAAATTTTATTAAATATAAAGACAAAATCCATAACTTCTCCCAAGTCATACTATTGTATTTAAAACTTTGAAAAATTAGAAAAAGTAGTTTTTTTTATTAAATATTTAAAATTCCGTAACATAAAATTTAAAGTTTTGATAAAAACAAGAAAACAAAATATAAATGTTTATTACATAGAGAATAAATAAAAAGAAGACGGTAAGAAAACTTAATTAAAAAAAAAAAATATGAGATAACTTACACAAGCAAGTCTCAATAAAAAAATAAATCTCCATTCCTTCAATTATTTTCCGTGTGTCCAACAATTTCTTGTTTGAAGTAGATTTCCAAAAATAACATTGAATGTGAGAGTGTTAGTGTATATGCACTTACACTAGTCAGTGTTGGTGTACATGCACCTAGATTTATTCCAGTTAACTTATCATTTGCATGTGGATGTACCCTTAGTTAAGTTAACTCACTGCTTGCATGTGGCACATGTACACATTAACATAAGATAAAGCACACTTAGCTTCAGTTAGCTTTAGTTATTGCATGTACAACTAAGCTTAACTTAGTTGCTTTTATGTATTTATTCCAAAAACTAATATTGGAGAATCAATTTTCATTCTATTCTCAATTCTTGCTCGCTTCCTTCCTTCTCTTGCAAGCTTGTTTATTGTTTTGCAGATCTAGATCCTTGTTTCTCAAAAATCTTACATGGTATCAGAGCACAGGGATTTGTAATCAGTGCACAAGCAATTTTATTTGTAGGTTCAGAAGATTGAAGCAACAACAAAGAATGGAGTCTAAATTGGAGTTTCCACAATCGGAAATTCTTACTCCATATAATTATTTCGAATGGAAGCCAAAGATTCAACTTCATCTCAAAAGTAGAGGCTTATTTCGAATAACCATGGAAACGGAAGTTGAACCAACATCGGCAATGGAGAAAACAAGATATTTCAATCGCATGGACGAGGCCTTCGGCATCCTATGTTTATCTATTTCTCCGAAATTGCTATTTCATGTTGAATCATGTTCAACTCCAAATGAAGTATGGAAAATTTTGGAAGGATTGTTTGGAAAACAGGATGAAATGCAAGGTCACATTCTCAAAAATGAGTTAAACTCATTAGATCCGAGAAATTTTGAGAACATTCAAGATTTTTTCACAAGGTATAAAGCCTTGTTGGTTCAGCTGAAAGGATGCGGGATCGACAAATCCAAGCAAGAAAATCAGTTGATTCTTTCCATTTTATCAAAACTTGGTCCAGAGTATGCAATATTCGTCTCTACATTCCACACAGTCAGATCTGCAACTGGTGCAGCTTGGAAGATGCCCTCACTGGATTCTTTTATTCAGTCTTTGATGCATGAGCAAGATAAGCTCATCAAAATGGGCACACTTAAAAATTCCAAAGCACATGCACTTACTGTGCATGCAAAAGGAAAGGAAAATTCCAAAGACCATCAGAAAGGAAAAGGGAAGAAGGATCCTGATCCAAGAAAGGGAGGAAATCCCAAACCCCCTGATGGATCATTTGGCTCAAAGGAAAGGAAAGGAACGAAAGGGCAATCAATGTGCAATTATTGCCACCGTGGTTTTCATCCTGAATCTGCATGCATGAAGAAGACTATAGATCTTATGGCGCAGACACTCCAGCAACACAATCTTGGAGACCACATTCCTGAGAATGCCAAGAAGAAGTCTGGAGAAAAAGCACCAGATCCAAGAGGTAATGGGCATGCTTTGATTGCTCTTCATTCCGCACCGCAAGAATGGATCATCGATTCAGGAGCTTCACATCATATGGCTTCTTCAAAGGAATCATTTTCTTCTCTACATGCATCCTCAGGTCCTCCCATTCTCATGGGGGATAATTCTACAGTTGCAGCAACTGGACAAGGAAGAGTGCAATTCGAAGATGGAAGTTTTGAAAATGTCTTGCATATTCCAAGGCTTTCTGTGAATCTTCTCTCAGTGTATCAGATGACACACACAGGCAGCGGAAGGAAAGTGGAATTTACCCCAGATTCCGTGAGCATTTATGACATGCAAACCAACTTGAAGATTGCATCTGGCAAGGTAAATGATCAATCTCGTCTGTATACATTTTCTGATTTTGTTTCTCAATCAGATTCTATTTTGCTACTTACGCATGCAAATGAAGAAAGTAGGATTTGGCATGAGAGATTTGGGCACTTGAATTTCATATATATGCAACAGCTTAGTAAGCAAGGGATGGTCAAAGGATTGCCGACCATTGAATTTTCAGATGGTGTTTGTAATGGATGTGCTCTTGGAAAGCATCCACAAGACAAATTCGAGAAGGGGCATGCATGGAGAGCCTCTTCACCTTTGGAACTTGTACACAGTGATCTCATGGGTCCATTTCCGGTGCTTTCAATGAGCAAAGCAAAATATGTGTTGTCATTTATAGATGATTATACGAGATTCACTTGGGTTTACTTCTTGAAACTCAAGTCTGAAGTTTTTCAACATCTAAAGATTTTCAAAGCGCATGCGGAAAATCAGTCTGGAAAACGCATCAAGATACTCCGCACATATAATGGGACGGAATATGTCAACAAAGATATCAAGAATCTCTGTAATGAAGCAGGCATACAGTTGCAGCATACGGTTCCTTACACTCCACAGCAAAATGGCGTGGCTGAAAGGAAAAATCGATCTTTGAAAGAGATGGCTAATTGCATGTTGCATGCAAGATATCTTCCGTCGAAATTGTGGGCTGAAGCTATCAATTGTGCCTCATACATCCAGAACAGATCTCCTCATAAATCTGTTACTGGAAAAACACCTTTTGAGGCTTGGACTGGCATGCAACCTGAAGTTAGTCATTTTCGCATTTTTGGATCTCGAGCATGGGCCCGCATTCCTCCAGAGAAGAGAAAGGCTTTGGAGCCTCAAAGAAAAGCATGCATGTTTGTTGGATATTCTGATGAAGTCAAAGGGTACAGATTGCTTGATATCCACACTGAAGAGCTCTTTATTGAAAGGAGTGTAAAGTTTGACGAAGATATTTCGCATGCACCAGCAGATGAACTTGTTACCAAGGTTCCATCACCACTCATTGATGAGTATGCAGACGAAACTTCAGATCAGCATTCTGATGAAGATGAGTCTTTTCCCGTGACCCCTGTTAGACAACCAGTTGTTGAACATCGAGATCATACTTCTGCATGTATTTCGGAAGATTCTCGACCACCTTCAACACAAAAATGGCGCAGCATGAGTGATATCCTTGAAGATCCCGCCTCTATCCCTTTGTTTGAGGAAGATCCGCAAGCACTCTTAGCTATGGAGCCATCCATGCCCATGCATGCTTATATGATGCATGGATCTGATCCACAAACTTATGCAAAAGCAAATGGGCATCCTGAATGGGAAGCCGCCATGGATGAGGAATATAACTCTCTCATTGAGAACCAGACTTGGGATTTGGTTCCGCTACCTTCCAATCGCAAACTTGTGAGATGCAAGTGGGTTTACTGGACCAAGAAAGCATCAAATGGCCAAGTTAGTCGATATAAGGCACGATTGGTAGCAAAAGGTTTTCAGCAAGTACATGGTATTGACTATGATGAGACTTTTGCTCCAGTGGCAAAAATGGATTCCATTCGGCTAGCTCTCTCCATTGCAGCAGCAAGAGGATGGGAGGTGCATCATATGGATGTGAAGAATGCCTTTCTTCATGGTGATCTCGAGGAGGAAATCTACATGGAGCAGCCACCGGGATACATGCACAATTCATCTCTGGTATGCAAACTAAAGAAGTCTCTCTATGGCCTCAAGCAGGCACCTAGAGCATGGTATGCAAAGATGGATTCTTATTTGTTATCTCAAAATTTTGTACGCTGCAAATCTGATTCCAATGTTTATTTTCTAAAGAAAATTGACTCCTTGTTGATCATAGTACTCTACGTAGATGATCTCTTGATAACATGTAGTTCAACTTCTGTCATTACTAACATTAAAACTGCATTGCATAAGCGGTTTTCTATGACAGACATGGGCTTGCTAAATTTCTTCCTTGGACTAGAGATCTATCAGAGTGATTCTGGGATTACCATTTCTCAACCAAAGTATGCTAGAGATCTTTTGGCACGATTTCACATGAGTGACTGCAAGCCATCAGCCACACCTTTCTTATCAGGGATAAAGCTTGAGAATGGCAAAGACACACCATTGGTTGATTGCACATTGTACCGCCAGCTTGTGGGAAGTCTTCTTTATCTCACTCACTCCCGTCCTGATCTCTCCTATGCTGTCGGAGCAGTTTCCAGATACATGCAGGAGCCACATGAGTTACACTGGAACGCTGCAAAGCACATCCTTCGATATGTCCAGGGGACAATCACCTATGGGATTCATTATGCAGCCAATTGTTCTTTGAATCTCATTGGGTTCACAGATTCAGACTGGGCTGGCGACACCATTGATCGCAAGTCTACTTCCGGTTATGTACTTAGTTTGGGATCCGGCCCAATTTGTTGGTCAAGCAAGAAGCAGGCTGCCATTGCCTTATCATCAGCAGAGGCCGAGTATAGAGGAGCAGTCAATGCCACTATTCAGGCAATTTGGCTACAACATTTCCTATCTGAGCTTGGGATCAGTGTCCATCATCCAACTGTCATCTGGTGCGATAATCAAAGTACGCTAAAGTTTTGCAGAGATCCAGTGCAGCGGCA
Source organism: Pinus albicaulis (assembly GCA_034641835.2). NCBI lineage: Eukaryota > Viridiplantae > Streptophyta > Pinopsida > Pinales > Pinaceae > Pinus > Pinus albicaulis. The sequence continues at coordinate 480,442,432 of CM076573.1, read as the reverse complement.
GCGGACCAAACACATCGAGATCCACATGCACTTCATTAGAGAACTCATTCATGATGGGATCATCGATCTTCAGTACTGTCCTAGTTCTGAGCAGATCGCTGATATCTTCACCAAGACTTTCCCTGAGCAGAAGTTTCGATTCCTGCGAGATCGTCTCGGGGTGAAGGACACGACTGCCTAGCAGTTGTCTTTTCTCTACTTTTGCATTATATTTTGAGGGGGGGTTTTCTTCCCACTGGGTTTTCCCTCTTTCCTCTTTTTTTTTTTAATGCATTGTATATGGGTACCTAAAATGGCCATGTTGCCGGGACTCATTCATTTTGCATCACACTCACCTAAGTTATGCTTAAGGGGGGGTGTTGGTGTACATGCACTTAGACTAGCTGTGTTGGTGTACATGCACCTAGATTAACTTTAGTTAACTTACTGCTTGCATGTGATGTGCACTTTCTTAGTTAAGTTAACTCACTGCTTGCATGTGGCACATGTACACATTAACATAAGATAAAGCACACTTAGCTTCAGTTAGCTTTAGTTATTGCATGTACAACTAAGCTTAACTTAGCTGCTTTTATGTATTTATTCCAAAACTACTGAGAATCAATTCGCAAATGATTCTCAATTCTGCTCGCTTCCTTCCCTTCTCTGGCAAGCTTAATTTATTGTTTTTGCGTATCTAGATCCTGCTTTCTCAAAAATCTTGACAGAGAGTGAAACCCATTCAAAATAACATTGAAAGTGAGAGTGGAACCCATTCCAAAAATAACATTGAAGGCGAGAGTGGAACCCAAGTTTTATAGAAAATTGTTTGTTTTTTTTATAATGTTTGAAATGGACATGGTGTGTTCATCCAACTATACATACTTCTTTTCTTTTTCTATGGTTCATCCAACATTGGTTCATCCAACATTGTTAGTGAGACTATTGATTGTTTTTTAATTTAGAGATTTGATGCCATATTTTTCTGTCTAAATGTTTGCAATTCACATTTTTTTTAAAGCAACCATGATCTAATTATGTAACCAATTATAAAATACAAGTGACAAGTGTTATGTTTCTTTTCCATATTAATAATTATACTCAACAACATAATTTTTAGAATTAATCTTTCTTTAATAAAATTATTAACATCCTTAAACTTTTCAATTATATATATATATATATATATATATATATTAAAATTTTAAACACTTAAAATTCCATTAATAAAATTATTAACATCCTTAAACTTTTCAATAATATTCTTTCTTTATATGAATATTATTAAAATTTTAAACACCTAAAAAAAATTATCATCTAAAATTTCTCAAGGCAACCATCCAAAGTGAAATGATGCTAAAAACTAATTTCTGAATTACTGGACAAATATCCTTATTATATCTATCCACCAGCATGGTATATAGTGATCGGTATAGCTTTGACCATGCATTAATCTTGTTGACTTCTTTTCATATTGGATGTTATAACCAAAGTTTTGAAAAAAAGTGTTATTTAAAATTCCCTTTCTTAATCCAAATAAAAGGATAGAATCAATCCATGGTACTTACCGTATTTTCCCATGGTATCACCATGTATTTCTTTTGTATTGACCCATGGCATTTATTGTTGGTTCGGACTCCTAGGTATTTTCCCATGGTTTTTCTAAGTAGCTCGTCTATAAAAAGAGGAGGAGGAATGAGAGCAACTCATGGAAAAACAAATTGAGATCTTTCTTTGTGATATTTTTGAGGGCTCAGGCGAGTTTTAAAGAGAGGATTTTAGGTGAGATCCTCAAGCTTCCTTCAGTGAGATTTGAGAATCTCACCCTAGTAAGCAAACCCAACTTCGGTGGTTTCTTTGATCACCCTAGCTGGTTTAGTTTATTTTATTTCTTCAGTAAAGAGAGAATTGTGCATCATTTTAATTTTCTGTGTTAATATCGTGCCAAGCTCACGATTCCACTTTACCATGTGATTGCCCACCCTTCACGCATGGTCAAACTGCCTTGGGCTGAATAGTAATAAAGTGTTCTCTCGAAGTCCATTTATGTGTATTTAAATGGAGATTCATAATACATCGTATGCACCTTTATGCTTATGGAGTTTATGGATATTTTAAACATGCACCTTTATGGATTTTATGGACATGGGTATTATAATCAAGTTTATGCTCATATTATTTTATGGCATTCTTTCCATATATTAAGAAGTATGTTACTTTAGTTTGTCATTTTATCAAGCATCATTACAAAGGGTGTCATTTCTTTACTGAAGTATATTACAGTGGTATCAGAGTTGTGCATCCTGCCAGCCTGAGAGTTTTATCCAAAGAACTTCGGTGAAATTTATTTTTCACCCTAGCCAACATTTCTCACTTCAGTGATATTTATCACCCTAGTTAGATTTTTATTTTTTAGTAAATTATTTTTATTGGGAGAAATAAGTGAAGGGAAAATAATTTATAAGTCTGTGGGTTAAATTTGTGAAAATATTTGAAAGCATGATTGACAAAATCTTCCTATGAAAAATTAATATATTCCTGTTTGGGTATGGGAGAAGATGGACCGTCTTGAAGAAATTTTGAAAAACAACCAAAAAATTCTTGATTTACTAGTGAGGTTATATGGTCCTTTAAGTAGCCATATCTCCATAGACCAAAATGATAATCAAAGCAAGAACAAAATCAGCAGCAAGAATGAAATAAGGAGGAGAGGACTATGCTTTATCTGCAAGGGACCTTGGGCCCTTAACCATTCCTGTTCAGGTGATAAGAAGAAGGAAACAAAGACAGAACAAGAGGAGATTACTTCAAATCATGGGAAATATTTTGTAGATGGGTTTGCTGATTTTCAGGAGAGGACCTATGAAGGATCTGAGAATTCAAGTACAAATGGTGAACAACAACACCATGCTCTTCAGAGAAACTTGCAGGACAAGTTGATTAGTCAACTTGAAAAAGTACACGACGAAAGGAAAGATGCAATTCCTCATGATGATGTGGTAGTTGAATCTATAAATACAATGGAGGACATCCATAAAGAGTATGGGCAATCAGGTATATACAACAATCTACCAGTACATCCATGTTTGACAACCAGAGAGGATGGACAACTGATCCTCACATGTGAAGAGGTCCAGGATGAATACACCCAAGGAGAATCAAATGAGGAGCCAGTAGTAATGAACCGATATGATGAGCATGATCATGCAGGCTAGCAAGACAAAGATAGTATGTAGGATGAGTCATTTCTAAAGGGCCAATCAAATATTCAAGTTGAAGCAGTGGTCGTGGGGCATCCAGTGCAGTCAAATACAAAGACATTCAGCAGGGTACTAGAATTTCCAGTGAAATACTTTCAGAAGAGGATCATGCATTTCAAGACAGATCTTATGTTGTTGAAGCAAAGAGTCTAGACAACCCGAGACACTGTCTTACAAGAGAATAGAAAAATTGAGGAACTCATAGGGGTATGTTCCAAATCAAAGACCAAGTTGTCTAGTGTTGAGGAACGACTCAAATCCCTCATAAGGCAGCAAGAGGAGTACAATTGGGAGTTCCAGAGCAGCCCTCTACAAGAATACATAGATAAAGCTTGCAACACCAACAACCCACCTTTATACATTGGGAAGAGCAGGGCAGAGTTCTCCAAATACATCATGTTGGGTAACAAAGTAGAGCAGCATGAATTGAGCATCGAATAACATCAACATAGTAGATTTGCAGATATTCATCCCTCCCCAAGTATGGATTGGCGAGAGATTATGAGTTGGTATTCTATCGATAGGTTGATTCTTTGGAGGATACTCACAGCCGAGGGCATATTGCAGCTTGGGCCCTTTGGTGGGGGCAGTGATGGAGGGTTGAAATGGTACTATAACCCACAGGTCCTAGGATTGAGGTGGCATTGGGATCCGGGAGAATCCATTGGTGAAAGGATTGTTTGGGATCCAAGTAAATCTATTGAGGGGATGATTGGTCGGAGGATTGTTTGGGATCCAGGTATTGAAGGATCCATTCAGGACCATTCAACATGGAGGGCGCATCGGATTGTATGGGATCCTGGTATTAATGTACAAATGCTTCTGTTGTGGATAGAAGTGGATTGCTTGAGGACAAGCAATCTTTGGGTGGGAGGATTTGTAATATTCCCTTTCTTGATCAAAGTGGATAGAATCTATCCATGGTACTTACCGTGGTATTTTCCCATGGTATTGACCCATGGTATTTGTTGTTGGTATTGACCCATGGTATTTCTTGTATTGACCCATGGTATTTCTAAGTAGCCCATCTATAAAAATAGGAGGAGGAATGAGAGCAACTCATGGAAGAACAAATTGGAATCTTTCTTGGTGATATTTTTGAGGGCTCGGGTGAGTTTTCAAGAGAGGATTTCAGGTGAGATCCTCAAGCTTCCTTCGGTGAGATTTGAGAATCTCACCCTAGTAAGCAAACCCAACTTCGGTGGTTTCTCTGATCACCCTAGCTGGTTTAGTTTATTTTATTTCTTCAGTAAAGAGAGAATTGTGCATCATTTTAATTTTCTGTGTTAATATCGTGCCAAGCTCACGATTCCACTTTACCGTGTGATTGCCTTTCCTTTACGCATGGTCAAACTACCTTGGGCTGAATAGTAATAAAGTGTTATCTTGAAGTCCATTTATGTGTATTTAAATGAAGATTCATAATACATCGTACGCACCTTTATGCTTATGGAGTTTATGGATATTTTAATCATTCACCTTTATGGATTTTATGGATATGGGTATTATAATCAAGTTTATGCTCATATTATTTTATGGCATTCTTTCCATATATTAAGAAGTATGTTACTTTAGTTTGTCATTTTATCAAGCATCATTACAAAGGGTGTCATTTCTCATCAAGCATATTACATGTTTATTAAAATTATTTAGTCAATTTAAAATCAATTTTGATCGTTATACACTGTGTTTGAGGTCTTATTGTAGACCTCCGCATACATATGATTCTATCCAAAGTTTTACATTTATTCAAAGTTTGAAATTTGTTGCCAATTACGAACCTGTCTGCTTTTTAAAATTTTATCCAAAGTTTAAAATTTATTCTCGTTTTTGTACGTGGTTTGTTTTTGGAACTTTATCCAAAGTTTCCTCATCCAAAGTTTTAGAATGTTGTCTTCTCGTTACCACATCTCATCTTTTCACCGCCACCTATGTGCTTGCATTTCCACCTAAGGCCAGAAGAAACCGCTTCTACACCTTTCAGCTTCCACTGCCACCTGTCAACTTCCAGCAGATCCTGATACCTACGCTTCTCTCTTGTATGCTTGTATTAACAAGAAATATTTTCCACAAGGAAAAATTGATCCATGCCCAAATTATTCAAATTGGATTCAAGGGCTATGAAACCTCCATATGCAATAAGCTCTTCACTATGTATGCAAAGTCTGGGAGTCTCGAGGATGCTCATAGGGCTTTCGACGAAATGCCTGAAAAGAATGTTGTATTGTGGACTGTTACGATTGCAGCCTATGCCAGGAGGGGGTTTGGTAGGATGGCCTTGACACTGCTTGAACAAATGGTTAAAACAAGCCTGAAACTAAATCAATTAGTACACATTTGCAAGTGTTCTCCTTGCTTGCATAGATCTTGCATCAATTGAAACTGGCAAGGAGGTTCATGAAGAAATAATTAGGCGAGGGTTTTAATCAAATGTCTTAAGTGAGTAAGTTTTTAGACATGTTGATCCGGATTTATGCAGGAACGCAACAGAATAAACACATAACCATAAATACAGAGATGCAGCGGAAATAACACTTCATTTCATTAATATCAAAGAACCGAAATTTGCTTACAGACAATGGAAATAAAACTAGCTAGGGTACTGGTTGCTATCTCTGAGAAGAGATGTGGTGGCTACAGACCTCTGAACTGCTTTACAATGAGGCGCGAGGGCCTATTTATTATTGAGAAACAATGGAGAACCCTAAACATCCCAAAAACCTAACCCTAGGAGATGAAGCGCCAAAACTATGGGCCCCGCTTGGGTAAATTGGTGTTTCAACTTCCCAGGGACGTAACTTTGGCATACTATCTCCGTTTGACGCACATGATACATCATTAGAAATCTCTATCCGAGGACTACAACTTTCGAGACGAATTTGATGATCAAATTCGTTGGTAAAATGATACCCAAAAAACGTCGTTTAGGGCCTCAAAACGGCTTCGGAAGTTCAGGACCCGAAAAACCGCTAAAAATAGTAAGTTATGCCGAAACTGAAAAAATTAAAGAGACAATGGTGGGGGCCCAAGTGGAATAGGCAGGTGGCCACCAATATCCACCTGGATCATTCCTCTCCCCTTAGGAAGCAATGGTCCTATCATGCTAAGTTCCTCCATGATATGAGGAAACGTCAATTGAACTTGGTCCTTGGTGAACCACTTGCCTTGCTGCATGAGTTGGCCAGCTTTGATAACCTGATACAGTTGGATCTTCTGTTGGCAAGTGTTTGTAATTTGCATGTCCATGATATAATCTGTGGTGGCCTATTCCATGCAATTTGGGTTTTACTTTGTTGGTGTGAGTTGTTCTCCATTGTTAGAGGTGTCCAGTAGAGGTGAGAAGTAGGGATGAAGTCGGTCCACATTGAATACTGGGTGCAGACCAAGGAATGGTGGAATACCGAGCTCAAAGGCATTTTTCCCTACAACCTGTGATGGTACTACCAGATCGAGCAGCGAAGCTTGCGTGCGGTCCAAGAGGCGCTCCTTCAAGCAAATGCACGACATTTCTGCCACTGAAGTTGTGTGGCACCCGGTGGCCGATCATGGCGCCGCTTTGTACTTCACAGATTGCCTATTCAATATATCATGAACCTCGTTGGTGGATGTTGAATGCTGCTGATGAAGCTACTTTCTTGTCAACTTCGCATCGATGCTGAATCGGTCTGAAAACAGAATGGCATGGCTACGTCAATGGGACATAATGGCTGGAATCCCAAGCCCACCTGAAAGGGGCTATGGCCAATTGAACTGTGGAGAGCCCGATTATAACTATGTTGTACATAGGGGAGGCTCTCGTCCCATGTGCGGGGATGCTTTGAATTGTACATGCGCAGAATGTGTACAATCATTCTATTGACGACCTCTGTCTGGCCATCTGTTTGGGGATGGAAAGCCGTGGACTTGGTGAGCTTGGTATCCAACATCGACCAGAGGCTGGACCAAAATGTGCTGAGGAACCTGCTATCTCGATCTGATATGATAGACTGTGGGATCCCAAAGTGCACCCACACTCGTTCAAAGAAGAGTTTAGCAGTGGCTTCTGCTGTGATATTCTTCTTGCAGGCAGCCATAATGGCCATCTTCGAGAATCTGTCGACGACCACAAAAACACAGTCATTTCCCTGCTTAGTAGAAGGCAGGCCTGACATGTAATCCATGGAGATGGATTCCCAAGGTCGACTAGGGGTAGGTAGAGGAGTATATAGGCCTTGCTTCTCGATGGTCGGTTTGGCAATGGCACAAGCAGTGCAGGATCTGATGTGCTTCTCGACATCCTTTCGAAGGTTCGGCCAATAGAAATACTTCTGTAGTATTGCTACTGTTTTCTCGACCCCGAAATGCCCAGCGACTCGACTGTAGTGTGTTTCCCATATCATCTTGGCACGCTCGCTTGAAGGAACACAAAGGTGTCCCAAGTGACATAAAAGTGCATCTTGGAGGTGAAAATTTGGAACTTGCGTGCCCCCCAAGAGTGCCTTGTAAGTGTGGCCGAATTCTGGGTCACTCTCATAGAGAAGCGGCCAATCAGAAGTCCCGTGCCCACAAGAGTTGAGCACGGTGGTGAGCGCCACGATCGGTGGTCGGCTGAGGCAGTCTGCAACATTATTGGTGCTACCCTTCTTGTACTTGATGTTCAAATGAAACTGTTGCAGATATGTGGACCACTTCTAATGGCGATCATTCTGCAACTTCCCTTGTGTCTGTATGAACTGCAGGGGCCGGTGGTCTGTGTGGATGATTGTTTCCTTCCCCAAAATGTACTGCTTCCATTGTCGACAGGCTTGCACAATGGAATACATTTCTTTGTCATAGGTGGGATACTTGCGAACTGTCTCAGACAATGTCTCACCGTGATATGCCACTGGATGTCCCTGTTGAGTAAGAACTGCCCCAATAGCATAGTCAGAGGCATCTGTCTCGATCTCAAACGGCTGCTGCAAGTCTGGTAAGGTGAGCACTGGGGTAGAACATAGGCGATTTTTCAATTCTTTGAACGCCTTCTGTTGAGGTTCCGACCAAAATAATTTTGCTCTCGCTCCTCCTTTGGTGACTTGACTCAAGGGCCAAGTGATATGAGAGAATCCCAACACGAATCTACGGTAGAAATTAGCAAGACCCAGAAAGCTACGAAGCTCTGTTATAGTAGTCGGGGCTGGCCAATCCCGAATGACTTGGATCTTGGCCGGATCCACATGCACCCCCCTTTCATCAATAATGTATCCCAGATATTGAACCTGGGTCATGCCAAACGTGCACTTCTCCAAATTGGCACACAACTTGTGTTGCCGCAGTGTTTGGAGGACTTGTCGGATGTGATGAAGGTGCTCTTCCCAAGTCTTGCTGAAGATCAGAATGTCATCCAAGTACACCACTACGAATGAGTTGCTGAATGGCCGCAAGATGTCGTCCATCATCCTCATGAAGGTTGCGGGAGCATTCGTCAACCCGAAAGGCATGACCAGCCATTCAAAAAGGCCTTCCTTAGCTTTGAAGGCAGTCTTCCACACATCAGAGGGTTCAATTGGTACCTGGTGATACCCAGACTTCAGGTCGATCTTAATGAAATATTTTGCACCTTGGAGTTGGTCCAGAAGGTCATCAATCCGTGGGATTGGGTACCTATTCCGGACAGTGATCTTGTTCAGCGCCCGATAGTCAATACAGAGTCTCCACGTCCCATCCTTCTCCTGTACCAACACGATCGGGCTCCCACAGGGCGATGAACTTGGTCTGATGTGACCTTTCTGCAACAGCTCCTGAATCTGCCTCTTGATTTCATCATTTTCTAGAACAGAGCGCCGATAGATCGGTCCATTGGGTAGCGGCGCACCTGGGGTCAGATCAATCGGGTGCTTGACCTGACAGTGCAGAGGAACCCCTGTGGGCGAGGTGAAGATGTCCCCGTACTCCTCCACAACCTTATCCATTTGTTGTTGTCGCGCAGAGGGGCCCTGTCTGGAGGTCGTGGCCACAGTCTTCTTCTTGCCCTGGGGGCGGATCATCAGGAAAACGAATTTCCTGATTTGGGAAATGAGCTTACTGCATTGTTTTGCAGTAACCAAAGAGATAGCCATAGGAGGTGGTACCTCTGGTATCCTGTACAACTTATTTCCCAAAGTAATAATAACAGCACGAGGTTGAGACTCATACACAACATGACGCTTCCACAAGTATGGTTGTCCTAATAATACATCAGAAACATCAATAGGAGCAACGTCACATAATACCTCATCCGTGAAGGGCTTGATGCTATAGGGAAGGCGGCACTGCTGGCTGACGCGGAGATCTCGTCCTTGGTGAAGCCACCCGATGTATGGATGTGGGTGAGCTGTGGTCGGCAAGCCCAACCGCTTCACGGCGTCTGCTGAAATGAGGTTCTTTTGGCTCCCATTGTCGACAATGAACTGCACAGGGGAGCCCTTTACCCACATCTGGGAGTGGAAGAGACGTTCCTCCTCCTCTGGATCTTCCGGTTCCTCCTTCTGGACCTTTGTAGTGGCAACAGTGGCGTTGGGCTCCGCATCAATAATCTGTTTCCCCTTTTCATTCCCCTTTTCAGGTTCTGATTCGGAGTCAGAGCATGCATCTGACTCAGAAGCCCTCATCTCGGCCACTAGCGACTGCTTGGCCCGACACTCACTTGTGCTGTGAGTGGAGCTCTTATGGAACTCACACCACTTTCCCGTGTCCTTCTTTGGCTTTGCGGTGCTGTTCTTTTCTTGTGGCTTCGATGAGTTGTCTTTAGCCACCATGCCTTGGCTCGGTCCTTGTTCTGCGGTTTGGAAGCACTCTTCCTCATATTGACTATGGTAGAAAGTCTCGCTCTTTTGTTTTTTTGTTTGAATTTCGTTTAAATCTTGGCAAGATAATTTATGTCAGTATCAAGTGAGGAGATGTCGAGGAACTCCATTTCCCTTGGATGTATCCGTGCAAACAAATGTGATACTTTAGCACTAAATGTTTCTCTGAATCTTTGATACCCAACTTTGTGCGCAGGGTATGGAACAGATTCGTCAGCTCATGCACATCTTGATCCCTTTGTTGTTGCAGCGTGGTCCATTGTATGTACTTGTCCTCATAGCTGCCCACGGGATAGTACTGTTCCTTGACGACGTCTCAGAAAGAATTCCAAGTTGGTATGGCCGAGAATAGAGAGGGTTCTTTCTGGTCCTTGTTCTCACAGTAGGTTTCCCACCAGTCCTTAACATGGGGGGTAGCTTTGAGGAGTGCAAAAATAATCTTCTCCCGGTCTGAAAAGTCATGAACAGAGAAATATCCTTCTAATAGATTCAACCATCTATCTACGGCATCTGCGTCTATTTGACCCTCAAATATGGGAATGTCAAAATTTACTTGTACCTTGAAGGGAGTCGCAACTCCAGAGTGGCTACTGGATGCAGATGCGCCGCCGGTGGGCAGCCGTTGAAGGATCTGAGCAAAGCTATCCATCATCGCGTTCCTTTGTTTTTCGAGGGCCTCCTCGAGCAATATTTTGATAGGATCTCCCGCTCCCTCATCTTTCTTTTCGTCCCCCATGGGCGTCCGTCGAGGTTTACGAGGCTGATCTTGCAAAGGTTCCACCAGATCAAGCCCTAGCTCCTTATACCCCGACCTCGTTGGGGACATGCAAAGAAGGATCGAGAAAAAGCAGACCGCTCTGATACCACTGATCCGGATTTATGCAGGAATGCAATAGAATAAACATATAACCATAAATACAGAGATGCAGCGGAAATAACACTTCATTTCATTAATATCAAAGAACTGAAATTTGCTTACAGACAGAATGGAAATAAAACTAGCTAGGGCACTGTTAGCTATCTCTGAGAAGAGATGTGGCGGCTACAGGCCTCTGAACTGCGTTACAATGAGGCTCAAGGGCCTATTTATTATTGAGAAACAATGGAGAACCCTAAACATCCCAAAAACCTAACCCTAGGAGATGAAGCGCCAAAACTATGGGCCCCGTTTGGGTAAATTGGTGTTTCAACTTCCCAGGGACGTAAATTTGGCATACTATCTCTGTTTGACGCACATGATACATCATTAGAAAGCTCTATCCGAGGACTACAACTTTCGGGACGAATTGGATGATCCAATTCGCTGTTAAAACAATACCCAAAAAACATCGTTTAGGGCCTCAAAACGGCTCCGAAAGTTCAGGACCCGAAAAACTGCTAAAAATAGTAAGTTATGCCGAAACTGAAAAACTGAAAGAGACAATGGTGGGGGCCCAAGTGGAATAGGCGGGTGGCCACCAATATCCACCCGATCACAATTGTATGTGAATTGTGGAAGTTTGGAGGATGGATGCAAAGTGTTTGATAAAATGCCTACATGTATGTGAAATGTGGAAGTCTGAAGGATGCACGCAAAGTGTTTGATAAAATGCCTGAATGAAAAACATGGTGTCATGGACTGCAATGGTTTCAAGGTATGCACACAATGCGGATGTTTTCATGGCTTCAGAGCTCTTTCAGAGAATTCCCGAAATAAATTTTGGTTCATGGAATGCGATGATGGTGGGTTATTTGCAGAATGGGTATGTCCACGAGGCTATGTAGCTTTTTTGGAAAATGTCGGATAGCGATGTGGTTTCATGGACTGCGATGATTACAGGATGTGCACATAATGGGAATGGTGAAGAGGATTTGACATTGTTTTCCCGGATGCGACAAATGGGTATCAAACCTAACCAATTCACCTTTGCTAGTGTTCTCCCTACTTGTGCTATCTTGGCATCCGTGGAATATGGTAGGAAAGTCCATGAAGAAGTAATTAGGCATGGATTTGAATTTAATGTCTTCGCAGCTAGTGCCCTTGTAGACACGTATATTAAATGTGGTAGCATAGAGAATGCATGTGAAGTTTTCGATAAAATTCCTGAACGAAATGTGGTTGCATGGACTGCAATGATTTCGGCATATGCACAAAAAAGGCTTATGGATAAGGTCTTGAAAATATTTCTGGAAATGTCTGAACGAAATGTGGTCACTTGGAATGCAATGGTTGTAAGATATGCCCATAATGGACTTGTTGATGAGACCTTGCAATTCTTTGAGAACATTCATGAACGAGATTTGTGTTCGTGGGCTGCAATGATCCAAGGATGCATGTTGAATGGACATATTGATAAAGCTCTTGAGCTCTTTTGGAAAATTTGCAAACAAGACGTTGTCTTGTGTGCAACTATGATTAGTGGCTATGCGCAAAATGGGCTGATTGAAGAAGCCTTGTAATTATTTCACAAAAATCCTGAACGAGATGTAGCATCATGCAATACAATGATTGCAAGATATATTCAAATTTGTCATGTTGATGAGGCCCTGAAACTTTTTCCGAAATTTCCCAATCATGATGTTGTTTCATGGAATGTCATGATGGTAGGTTTTGCATAGAATGGGTATTATGAAGAATCCATTAAACTTTTTAGACATGAAAATCATAGGTGTGAATCCAAATTCAAGCACCTTTGCCAGTATTCTCCCAGCATGTGCTAACTTATTTGCTATGGCACATGGGAAACCGGTAACGAAGGCATTGTTAGGAATGGATTTCATTATGATATTGTTGTTGGGAATGATCTTGTAGATATGTATGCTAAATGTGGGTGCATATAAAATGCACAAAAAATATTCAATACAATGTTTGTACATTTTACAATGGCTACAAAAAATGTGGTTTCATGGAATACAATGATTGTAGGGTATGCCATGCATGGGCAAGGAAAGCAATCCCTCTAGCTTTTTGAACAAATGCAACATGCTGGTACAAATCTAGACCGTGTCACTTTTATTGGTATTGGGTGTGCATGCTGCCATGTAGGTCTAGTGGATGATGACGGTTGGTGATACTTTGACTCCATGAGTAAATATTACCATGTAACACCTGCAATGGAACACTTTTCTTGTATGATTGACCTTCTTGGCCTTATGTAACATCATAATATGGATCATGATCTGGAACATCTAGCTCTACAACCGTTGTAGGATAAGAAACAATTGGCTTTGTAACATCTGGCTCTGCGACTGCTGTAGGATAAGAAACAGCTGTCTTTGGAACATCTAGCTCTGTAACTACTGTAGGATACGAAAGAAATGGAGTTGGAATTGTGGACTACCTTAAGAAGAGTATAACTCTGGAGTTGCCCAACTTAGATAACATCTGCTTGAAGATTATAACTGATAACGTCTCTTCTTGAAGAATATAACTAATAATGTCTACAAGAAAAATGATAATGATATATATTTAAATTATTCTTTTATTTGTTATTCGGCATGTATGCCATTGCATTTCAATCTTGTTACATTATATTTGCTTTGAGCTCATTTTTTAAAACGTTTCTACGATGGATTAAACTTGGTTGGACAATGACTAACGTCCTATATTTGATGGCTAAAGTTACTAATCCATCTTAGGTTATATTATTTAAAAACTTTATAGCTTCACCCAATTATTTGAATGTTGTCTTTCAAGTATTTCCATGTTTGTGTACTCAAGCTTCACTATTATTTCGAGAGATTCACTTTCAATAAAGTGACTTCTTTGCTTCAATCATTTTTTATCAAATATTTATTTAAATTCTTATTGAAATATGAACTAATAACAGGCTATGATTTCATCAATTAAAGCCTTCATATAAAATAGAAATGAAAATGAAAATGTTTTGCTAAAATGGTGATTTTTGGTGAGCACCCTATCTCATTGGTTGTAATAAAGCTTTTTAACTTTATTTATTTGGTAGTGTATAGCTCAATTGATACGGAGAAACTTAGTTTCAACTGAATGAGATGTCAATTCCAAGAAACTGGTTTTCCATAACAATTTCTCTCCTACAGAGTTCATATATTGTACATGATTGATATAGAGTTGAATGCAATTTTGTTTGTGGAAGTGAACGCAGGGGAATATGGAATTTTTTTTTTTATTATCTCTCAAATTTGAATGCAATTGTGTTTGTGGAAGAAAATTGTTTTGCACAACCATTTGTCTCCTACAGAGTTCATAGATTGTACATGATTGATATAGAGTTGAATGCAATTGTGTTTGTGGCATTGAAGGCATAGGAATATGGAACATAACTTTTATTATGATCTCTCAAAGTTGAATGCAATTGTGTTTGTGGCAGGAAAGGCACAAGAATATGGAGCAAAACTTTTATTGTTATCTCTCAAATGGCCTCTTGTTTTAAACAAGTCTGCTTTCTTTTGCAGAGAAAAACGGATTTTGAATGATTTATAGTTTGTGATTTAGTATTAAATTAAATTATAAAGACAAGTTAATTAATATTTATGAATAATAAGAAATAACAATGGTTTTACTATTAATTTAACAACTAGATTATAACTAGAAAAGTTAAATATAAATTAAATCACTAATAACTATAGGTATTTATCAAAACACTTAGTTTCTAATCAAATACTTTGTTTTTAAAACATTTCATATTGTAAAATGAAAAGAACCATTAAATTTTTTTAAATATTAAAATAAATAAAATATATCATTAGTCCTATACGTTTGTCTATGATTTGTGATTTAGTATTAAATTGATTGAATTTGACACATTCACTTTGAATAAATAATAAAGTTGCATTATATTTTAACAAAATTCACACACTAACTTTTTTCATGACAACTGAGACCAATATCTTTTGTTTACTTTGAGGAAAGAAGGTATTAGCACTGTAATTTTTTCAAAGATTTTCAAAGTCTGGTCATCATTCTCCAAGGAATCAATCTACCTTTTTAGTTCTATTGTAAGATGAAAGTGTCGTTGTCAAAGTGTACTGCTGAGAAAATTCATTTCTACCTTCATTCATTTCATTTTCCCTCTTTCACCTTTCATTTTTCCAAAAAAACCGAAAGTTCAACGTTTCATTTCTTTCAAAACACCTTTTTAACTATTAAAATTCAATTTTTATAGTTAAAAAGAAGCTCCGCACACACACTAATAGCCATATCATATTATACCCTTTTTACCTTACCTTCTATCGCATATTCAAACCTTATACATGTAACCATTGCCGAATCCTACAAACTTTTTGATATGTGATATTGTTGGGACCCATCATTTCTTTTTAATCCATTTCATAACATTCGAAATGTTTTAGAAAAATACTTTATATTATGATTCGAACAAATTTTACCATATTCATTGAGTTAATGAAGTTTTCACTTATCCGCTTTTAAAATCCATTTAATGGGCCCCACCTACCTTTTCGCAAAGTTCACTTACTGCATTCACTTTCGCTTCCTCATTTCCCCGATTGCGATATTGAGTGGGACCCTTTCCTGCCATGTCATCATCGCTAATCGCATATCGCAACAATCCTTGCCACATTCATTTGCCACTCCACAAATCTTCTAATGCGATAATAAAGGGACCTACCTTTCCTTGCCACATCACCCTTTCCCCATCACACATCGCAAGCTCTGGAGGATAGGGACTCGGGATCATGTTATAAACGCCGAAGTGCGATGTGTGATATTGGTGGGACCCAATTGCATATCACAATTCGCAAGCTCAGGAGGATAGGCACTCAGGAATCCGTTATAAACGCCGAAATGCGATTGTAATTTACATCGGTTGTTACACCTTGTGATCTTCCCCGCCCTTTGATACACGGTTCTCATGCCTTTTTAGCCCCCCTTCTCCATTCTGCTTTTAATATTGTGGGGGGGGGGGCGGGGGGAACCGAAAAGCTATTTTCTCCAACGCTCCTCCTGCTACGTGTCCTCCTCTCCGCATTTCACACCCCCTCGGTCCAAACCTCCTTGCCACATCATCACCCCCATCGCAAATCGTATTCCCTCTCGCTTGTGTCTTATTTTAAACGTTTCTGACCCCGATCTGCGATTGAGATATATGTATAAAAGGTTTTCTCCTCCCTCTCATAATTTATTTAATAACCTCTCCCACTAATAAAATGAAACCATGCTATCCCTTTCAATCTGCCTCCATAACATGTTTAACCTCCATATTTCCTGCTCCTCTTTTATTTCTCCCGCTGGCCCAAAATTCAACGTGTCTCCTTCTCATATCTTTCACATGCCCGGTCCTTTTGTTTGGAACCTATCTATATGGGATTTTCTACTCCAACACTATTTACATGTTTAATTCGAGACCCTATCGCGACAAACAAGAAACCAAAGGAAATGAACAACGGCAGAGTTTCTCTGAAACAGATTTCTGCCATTACTCTCAGCACCAGCACATTTCCACAAGGCATCAAATAACATTCAAAGAATAGTCACATGTCACTTTCACTGTTGTTTACACTTTTTGTGGAGTTGGTTGCACTAAAACAGAAGAGGAGTCTTCCCATAGACTGCCACATCATACAACCACTTCGAATTGTTAGCCTTGATGTTGTTTATTTTGATTATGTCATAGCACTTTGTATTAAAGTTTTAGGATAAGCCTCATCTCTTGCACGAGATCGTAATAACTTTTGGGAACAGTTTTACACCTTTTGTGGAGATGACAGTTTTATATTTTTGTATATATGTGAAAAACTGCTATGTAAAAAACGTTCGTGGTTTTAGAATCTTGGCTCATATGATCAGTACTCCTTTCAGTGAATAAAATTGAAAGAAACTTCTGAGGACTTTTTATCAATCTGGTGTGTGTATTGTTAATTTTCACTTGTGTTTCCATATCTAATTATCTTTAGTGGTAGTTTGCAATCCCTCATGTTGTTATGTGTTTTTATCAGTCTCTTGACATGTTCATGTGTTTTATCAAATTTTATTAGTCTCACACAGTGAGATTTATTGATGAAATATACATGATGACAGTGTAAATAACATCACTTATAACAATTATCTTCCGTGATATTTCAGTGAGAATATTGTAAGTCTAGAAATAGCTTTCTCTTACTGAAATATTGACAAATTGCTACTTGTGTTATTTTCTACCAAAAGCAGTGAATTTATGCCTTGCATACCCACTGTTTCTTCCTCAATTTCAAATTATCTTCCCCTCATAGGCTACAAACTCACTTTTTTTCTACCACATCATACCCAATACCCTCATCAGTAGAACAATGGATTTGACTGAAATATCTTTTCAGTGAATGAGAGTTTAAACCACCTACCAATCTTATAAACCAAATCATTAAATTTCCTTAGAGTTTAGGATGTGTCTGGTCAGGTGCTTGAAGCAATCCAAGTGTTGATTCCAGCGCTAACATATTTTGGTGCATTTTCCGGGAGACAAAGGCCTTGAAACGAAGTATTCTCCCGAGTCTCTTGTTTTGCATTGCTGATAATAATTCTTGATGGTGAACAGGAATTGGTGACTTGAAGAAGACTGCAAATTATTTCACTTGGTGAATCCACAAAGAGGAAGAGGGGTTTCAAGACCTCCTTCTACAAGGAGGAATCATAGATCACCTACTATGACTCCAGTGGCTGACCCAAAGAAGATCATTAAGGATGCAAAAGGAAAACAGAGATCGGTTGAGGCCACATCTCAGTCAGTGAAGAAGGTACACAAAAATTACATTCCAAAGTAAAAGGTAACTTTATCTACTTTAGAATCAAACGAAGTTTTAGTTTCAAAATATTCTGCTAAAAAATATCAAGTTGAAACTGCTTCCCTAGAAAATAAAGTAGATGTTGTTAACCTAGGATCAGCTAAAATTTTTTCTCACTCATCACAAGTAAATCTGAGATAACTATTGTTCCAGTCAAAGAGGAAAAAATAATGTTTTTAAGTATTAATAAAGAATCAGAAGAGTTTGTGCTGACAGAAGGAGAGTTAGAGCAAGTATTGGCTATTGCACCTTTTCTTGATAGGGAAGTTTTGACTAAAGAAGAATTTAATATTATTTTAAATTTCCTTCAAACTCATCCTGAATACCAGTCTCTTATTACCCCTCAGCAAGAGTATTTTCCATTGTCTCCAAATACAATTGATGGTTCATCCTCTTCTCATCAACCAGAAGGGAATTTTTCTGAAGGCCTCACTTTTAACTTATTTGACTTCCTAACTCAACGAAATAAATTTGAATTTACCTCATCTCCTCAAGAGACAACATTTGAATCTGATTTTTCTGTATAAGGTGCATTCAAAACCTCCTCTGTTCATATCTTTGAAAATCCACTATTTTCAGCCCCAAAACTTGAAGAATCAACCCGAGAATTCCAATTTTCTATTGTCTCCAGTCAGATTCAAATTCCACAGGTTGTAATTCCTAGTTCCCAAACAACTACATCAACCAATCATATATCAGTTTTACATCAGCAAGCCATGGCTCAGCCTACCCTCAAAAGGATGCAGTAGATAGTGGCTGCAAGATATGCGCCACTTGTTCTCCCTCAACCCTTGCATCCACCTCCTCAAGGAGATTGCTTGAAATATCCTCCAAAATACACTGGGGAGGGAGAAGGAGTTTCTATTGAGGAACACTTAGTTGCTTTCTATAGTTATGCTGACAACCAGAACATTGATCATGAGGATGTCTAGTTAAGACTCTTCGTTCAAAGTCTGGAAGGAGAAGCTCATAAATAGTTTAGAGGTCTGCCACCAAACTCAATAACATGAATTGATGAATT
This sequence comes from Pinus albicaulis, assembly GCA_034641835.2. Taxonomy (NCBI): domain Eukaryota; kingdom Viridiplantae; phylum Streptophyta; class Pinopsida; order Pinales; family Pinaceae; genus Pinus; species Pinus albicaulis. The sequence continues at coordinate 480,423,632 of CM076573.1, read as the reverse complement.
GGAGGAATTATTTGTGAAGCAATGGGGTGATAGGAAATACTATGTGTACTACCTTACGAGATTTGGAACTCTGAAAAAGAAGGTAGATGAGTCATTGGTTGATTTTACCAAGAGGTTTAATAAGATTTATCAGAAAATTCCTGAAGAAATTAAGCCTAATAAGACTACAGCTATGATAAATTTTGCAAATGCTCTATATTCTGAGTTTTATTTATGGTTGAGAGATGAGAAAGCACAAACACTGATGGATATGCAAGAGGTTGCAATTGGAGTGCAGTCTAATCTTATGGCATCTAATAAATAGAAAATGGAGGAAGAGAAAGTAGCAAAATAAAAAAATAAAATGAAAGAAGAAAAACCTTCTTCCTCTAAATCTCTTACAACATAAGAAAAGATTGATCAAATGTCCAATTTGATCAAGGAAGTTTCTTCTAAGATGACAAAATTAGAGTTTGAAAAAAAACCTACTGCTAGATCCAATCAAAATGAGGCCAATAGAAATCAGGCTCCCTTCAGGAGGCCTTTTCAACCTCAACAAATCCTACAATGCCCAAGGAGGAATGTTGATGATCAAAATGTTCAGCCTCCTTTGAATAATTTTGCTGAAGAAGAACATCAAGAAAATGAAGAATAAAATGAATAAATAAACCTCGTGGGAGAAACCTCACAGTCAACATGTTTGACTTTGCAAGAGTATGAAGACCAGTCAAGGATTTATTTGTTTTTGGATGATGAGAATGCCCAAATTTATGCACAGAATGATAAAAAAAAGCAAGAAGTTCAAAACAGAAATTATCCTTTGAGGTCCAAAGGTCCTATTCAACAACCTCGTATTCCATCTAGTTGGGAACTTGGGAGCTCGATCTCGGAGGTTGAATCACTTCATCCTACAAAATTTAAACTACAATTACTGCTTTCGGCTGCCATTGAAATCAATGTATATATACATACTTTCCAAGTATTACTGTGAAAATATTATCATGTTTTATGGTCAACTTTGTTTTGGGCCTTCCTTTTTTTAGCACAAAAAGGGGCCTTGTTAAATATGTATTTTTTATGGATTTGTTTATGTAGTGACTTACTTAAGAATCAAAACTATATGGCTTGGTTACTGATATTCCTGTGTAATAGGGCATTCAGTCTGATATCTATGTTTTTCTCAGAACCACTCTTAAGAATTCCAGAGTCGGATAAAAACCATGTGGCTTTAATGAGCTTAGTAGAGAATAACTACTAGCGTCAATGAATATAATACAAGCATACTTTCCTTCCTTATGTGATTATTACTTAAGAAACTCCACTAGCCCTAAGCTTATTCTTTCGCTTAGGTGCTTTCCTCCACCAGTAAATGTATTTTCACATCTCAATCATTCGATTATTCAGTAATCAACGGGATAAAGAACACAATTCAAAGAATACAAGTCAATGGAAATCCAAACTTTTAAATTTCCAGGAAACTATTTTTGACTGGGTTAAAACAACTCCATGCCTTTAGCTTTCCCATCAGGTGAGATGTGTATATGAAGACATAGTAGAGGACTATTATTTCAAGTAGTTACATGTCCTCATCACATAGTCCTCTCAGTAGTGTGTTTCAACATTTGGCAATAATTTTACAACTTTGGTTTCACAGTACAATTCATCCAAACAGAAGTTTAGATTTGAGTAGTTTCATTATACATCACATTTCAAAACTTTGTAGAGGCTAGTTGTGATTTTAGAAAATGAATGAATAAAACCTTGCATCATACTAGATGGGAGATTGCGACTCTAGAAATCCATATAAAAGTCAATATAAAATATATGTAAAGATGTAAAATAGGAAAATGTATAACAATATTGCAAAGGGTTGTAATAATTAATCATGGATTACTTTACATGTGTATTTTCCATGTTTGGCTCATACATAGGTGGAAACCTATTTTTCACCTAACAAAAAACAAATTCCTTAAACCCACGAACCTGCATCCTATTGTTCTCAGTACTACAAGATTTCAATGAGCCAGAGTGATTCTTTGTCATGGAAGAAATGAATGTGACTAACCTCTTAACTACAAGATTTCAATGAATGAGAGTGATTCTTTACCATGCAAGAAACGAATGTGACTAACCTCTTAAAATCATCCTTGTTACAATCCACACTGGCTAGTGCAACTTCCCTGGCGCATAAGTGGCATTACTTTTCTCTACATCCAAATTTCATTTGATATGAATAGGGATGTCTCCACGTGGGTTCACATATACACGTGGGTTCTCATTAATTTGGTCTAACCAAGTCTCCATATTTTCACATTCCTTGTATACTTTGGCACCTAAAATGATGATTATGGTTATAGGTCCCCTCACAACCCTTAATTCATAATTCAATATTGTTTTCAGGGTTCAAATTATCCACCTAGTTCCCCAAGGATTACACTTCCCTCTTCATTGTCCAAGGAAGTCAGTAAAAAATCACATGCATTATGAAACAGAGCAACATATTGATCTATAAATCCAAACCCTCAACATCGTGGAAAACTCCGTCACAACAACAACAATAAAGCTTATTATGATAGGAATGAGCCAATAGATTTGTTCGTTGGTTTTCAGGAACAACACCACCAAGCTTTAAAAACTCAACAATTTTTCCTCCGACACACATATTCACAAGGAGAAGAAAATCATTGTCTAAAATCTTGATATTGTGGTTGTCAAGAATTAAATGATCCATAACCTATGATAAAATCATCACACTGCCTGTAGCTACTTGTTTCCAAAATTCTTTATAACCTTTCACAAATAATGTCTCGAGGAAAGTTCTCCCATGTCCAGCAAAGAGTTCCAGATTGTAGCAGCTATATAATATGACATTTTCTCATTTGGGTACAACTTGTTGTTTCTCTTCTCTCTTGAAAGAAACCAATGCCCAGATAAGAAGATTTGGTGTTAGATATATCATTTCCCATATTCCGTGGAATCTTTCCCTGATCTTCTGAAATGGTCCCATGGAAACACACCTTCTTGTAGACAAGACCTTGAAAACATTTCAATCAGGAGTATTTTTGGGACAAATGTAACTGTAGGAGCAACCACCCCATTCAAATTTTTATAATGCCCCCGAGCTCCAACTGGTGTGAACTTCCCGATCTGCCAAAATATTAGACAGAGCTATAGGGCCAGCAAGAACCTACTCAAAATTGAATTGGTTGACATATTTCCTCCATCAACAAATGATAGCTATGTATCCTTCTCCTCAGTAGGTCAGTTCCTGCTGCCTAGTTAGTTTATCATTCTTGGTAGATTTTTTTCCCTCTCTGATTTTTTGGCTATGTCTCTTTCCCATGAGAAAAAAGTCCTCCATGACTGAAAATACACTGATTAGATCTAATATTTTATTTTGATAGCATATACGAATTAAAATGATTATATCTGATAATATATATGTTTAATTTTTTGTTCCTATTTTAGACTCACAAGATAAAGAAAATATTATGGGAGGTGAAGTTTGATATTTTAGATTTTTCACCATAAATGGGGTATATTTTTATAAATTATACTCTATGTAACAATCTTTTATTAACACAAAGATGGAGTCAATCTGAGTTACAACACTATTTGCCATCTAGTTTTAGGAATAAATTTGATTGAAAATGAAATGTAAATATATTATACCATTGTTAATTTAAATGCAATTTTTTTTAAGCTTTTCATTATGGAAAGGTGACATGATTATACACCCTTCTAATTGAAATTAAGACTAACCCTTTAAATTTGATCAGTAGTCATGGGGAAGAACAACTGTGTTATTAAAAGAAAACTCTACCGCATTGTTTTGAATTTTAGAGTTCATGCAGGGCTGTTCAGTCGATGGAGGGTTGTTTGATGGAGGGTGGTGGAGGGTGTCACAAACATTAATGCAAGAATTGTTGGAGCTGGTTGGACAGGATGGAAATAAACGAGAGGAGGGGCCACAAATGAGGATAGGGGATTTCGATGAATGCGGGTAGAAGCCAGAGGGTGGACGACCGCTGATAAGGGAGTCACATCAATCGAAAAGTGGACAACTGCCACTTAAACATTTGCAAATGTAGACTAATCCAATTAATTGTAGTGTCCCACACACTCACACATTACATGAACTAATCCAGTTTATAAATTGTACACCAAGTATCCACATGAATATAGTATTTCAATGATAAATTAAAGTCTACATAGAATTTATAAATTGTATACCAAGTATCCAAATTAATCTAGTACTTCACATCCCACACACTCACATATGACATAACCTACACCCTATCAAAGCTCCAAGTTACGCACTCTACAGTTACATTGTTGCAACAATTTAAGTTCTGGTTTAGTGTCTAGTTCTCAATCATGTACCATATGAAAATGAAATAAAAAATTTCACCCTTAGTGGTTCCACACTCTTAGTCAACACTCGACAACTTCCATGCACTCAGTCGATTCTCATACAACATTCATTGTATGCACAATCTATTTTGATGTCAATGTCTAACAACCCAATAAAACTACAACTATGATCGAAACACTGACCTAATGTGATCCAAACACTGATCTAATGATCCACAATCCAACTCTACTAATATGTCAATCAAAATCTCTAATGTTTTTAGGGATTTATCTATCAAATGTTTTTATTTATTATACCAAAGGACATGTTAAATTTTTCTTCTCGAAAGACATAATAAAAAAGTACCTTTTTATGCTATTTCAAAGATTCAATGTAACATTATGATATAATTAATAAAAATTGTTATTATTAAAGGTAACATTGAAATTCCTTATTAAATATTTTTTGAAAAATTCAATTATTGTTTTATAAAAATTTGGTTGAATTAATTCAATATTATGATCTTTTAGAGTTAAGACTAAAGGTTGATAGTCTTAAGAAATTATCGTGACCTAAATAGACCCCAAATTTATGTCTAATGGTCCCTTGTTTGTAGGAAAAGGAACTCATATGTGCAACAATTTCACTAATTAATCTATACCCTACCCTACTTCAAATTTTAATGTATGACTTCTAAAGAGGAAACCTATTTTCCTAATCACTAGCTTCACTCACACTATACATATTCTTACATTCAATACAACAAACATATGTGATTGCCTCACTAGGTTTTGATTAATATAAAATTATATATTTTTTAATTAATGGTATGAAGTACACTTCTTTTATGGATTCATCCACGTAACCAAGATTTTTAGCTTGTAGAAAATACACATAGATTCAACTGATCTTGTAATATGCTAAAACAAAATACTAAATCTATTCTACAAACTGTAAAAGCCAATTATGATCGCATAATCACATGAATAGGAACGAGAAAGAATTTCAATCGCACAACAAAAATATTTATCTAGGGAAAGCTTGCTACTAAAAATCCTACTATCTGTATGTTGGAATAAGTCAAGAATTTGAAACAATACAATGCTTCTATTAGGCTTGAGAGCTCTCTATACTATCTCTGTTTGTCTCACTAATTCCTTAGGAAAGTTTCGTCCAATACTTAACCAATTTCTTGGCCTCAGAGATCCATAACTTCTTGCGTAGTTTCTTGGGGAGTTAGGAATTAATTCACCACAAAAATTGCTAAAAATAGTTGCGTAGTACATCTAGGTCCTATCTTTGACTGCATGCACAATCTGTATAAAATTGGAATATACAACTGATAGTACACTTCCCTTAAACTCCAATCTCAACTGGACCTTTCTCAGAACTGATATGCAACAATTATTTATGAGTGAATTATCAGTTATCTGATTGATCACTACTGTGAATTAATTCAAATAAAATTCACTTGACACCTCTCACTAGTTCTTCCATCAATTAAAACTAGTTAAACTCATTTAACTCAAAATTAATTAAGTTAATTATTACAACTCAAAATAAACTATAATTGGACCCCCTAAAAATATAGAGTGAGATCTACATGTCTCCAGTTATACCCCCAAGTCAAATTGACTGATCTAACTAAGTCTTCCCAACTCAGTTAACTTGTACAAGCTGTCATGTGATGTCGAATTATAATTTCCTTCTAATTTAATTAAGGGAAAAATTAAATTAGAAGCCATTTCTTGGTGCCATTTTTCAACACTCCCTCTCAACAATAAATGGATTGTATGCTACCCCAATCCTACTTATGTGGAACTCGATTTTTTCTCTTGAAAATGTCTATGTCAAGATGTATGCATCCTGAGCCTCCGTGGGAATGTAATCTAATGACATAATCTGCCTCTGCACACAATCAATATGCTTGGAAATGTCATGAAAACCTAGATTAATCGAGAGTTTGATGCAACTCTGGTTATCACAATAAATTGTCATCGGATCCATCTGTCGACCGATCAAACCAACATGTATCTTCCTCATCCAAATGGCCTCACATGTTGCTTGATTACCAGCCATGTACTCTTCCTTTTCTAAGTTGAGTGCAACTGATCTCTTCTTCCTGTTGTACGAGGAAATAGGTTTTTACCCAATACTGGAGATTATCCATGATGTTCTCTTCCCATCGGATGGACACCCTGCCCAATATGCATCTATGCAGCCTTGAAGCTTCACTCCCTCTGTCTGTTTATACCATAGCCCAAACTATGTAGTGCCTCTAAGGTATCTCAACATGCTTGTGTGCCTTCCAAAAGAGCTTGGTAGGCTTAACCATAGTTTCAATCTGTTAGTTAACTACATAGCATATGTCTGGTCATGTGTTCACCAAATACATAAGTAAACCCATAAGCTTCCTGTAGATGGTAACATCTAATACTTTGCCTGAACTAACAACCTCCTTCCTTCGGTTTCTTGCTAAAGGAGTCTCCATGGGTTTTTTTCCCTCCATGTGGAACTTCTTTAGAATCTCGTTGGCATATTTTCCCTGAGATACAAATAGCTCCCCATCCCTTTCCCATATTTCCAATCGCGAGAAATAGTAAAAGAGCTCCATGTCCTTCATCTCAAATTCTCTTGCAAGATCATATTTGAAATACTTGATGAGTTGCTCATCACCTATCAGTATTATATCATTGACATAAAGTACAATAATCAAAAGTTTACCAAGTCTACCACAATTTGGTGATCACTGTCATGCACTCTTGGTGAAGCCCAGCCTTGATAAATGTTATTGATCACGGGTGTATCAAGAAATAGGTTCTTTCTTATTGTCTGACTCACTCTCTTGATACACACATGTAACTCTCTTGTCAAAGGTCTCAAAACTTTCTAGTTGCTCAATGTACACCCTCTTCTTGAATCACACCATTGAGAAAAATTGTCTTTGCATCCATTTGATGTATCTTTCATCCAATGTTTGCATTGAGGGTACAAGGATGGATTTAGTTGATAGTACCTTGTATTTGGTGCAAAAGTATCTGTACAACGCTATAATAGCACCAAAATTTTGCAGGTATATTTAAAATTTCAAGTTCCCCACCTCTCTCCTACTCGCCTAGCCATTAGGGTTTTAACTCGGCATGTATTCAATGACATCCTCGTAACCTATGCCAAGCCTCGATCTAGCCTTCCCACCATCATGACGAGATGCTCTTACTGCAACCGCGCCATGTGCAAAGGAATCACCATGCATGCATTCGAATGGAAACTTTGTGTATTGACAATTAAAAACCCTCTCGCCATGAGGCATTAAGCATGTTGTTTGAATACTTCTCTTAAGCTCGTTAGTCTCATATGTTTTATCTAGGGGTATCATTCTCAAAGAGTAACTGTGATGTTATAATGTTCCACACAGGTCAACCCCACGGGTGACAAACTCCTCAATTTGTCTACTATGACACGCTCAAGGGGAAATAAATTCAACTCAACAACAAAACGAAGTCGCAAAAAGATTAACATTATTTTTAGATGGAGGATGGTGTGGTGCATAAAGGATCGAGGAAAAGATTTCTCGTCGTGGATCGATGCAACAAACTTCTTCACTAATGCACTAGCATTGGCATATTAGAGTATTGGCATTGTCCATGGCAATATAAGTATCTCCCCACTCTATGTCTTTAGAAGTACTTGTGCTAAAGACATTCAACATTCTGAAAAGGTGAAGAGATACTTAGAGCATTGTCCTTTGTCTTCCAAACATGAACAACGGGGCCTTTATTCAAGTTGAAAGCTGGTGACAATGGAGAAGGTGGAGCTTTTGCATGGTATTTTTTGTTACGCGGGCACGCCTAGGAACTTTCGACATGTTAAATGGAACTCCCTCCCCACACGAGGAAAGGGTCAAGAACAAGAAAGGTTCCCGAAAATCATAGAAGCCTTCGGTCTGCGCTGCTGGTTGTAGCTTTGCTAGGCAATTGTATGGTTATTGGAGATGGTGTGCTAACACCAACCATGTACGTGTATTTTGCAGTCTCAGGCTTTGAAGTGTTGCAAAGGCACCCCACAAAACATATGCCAACCCTAGCTCAGTGGGCACATGGTTTACATCCTGCCTGTGCATATCATCCTTATTATCGCCATGCAAATTTGTACAGACTCTACAAGCTTCATGGAAGGAATGACAACAATTAAAGCTCGTCCACATTATGGCCAGGCTACTGATACTGATCATTCGGGAGCTGCATTCATCTTCGGCCACGATATTGCACATGGAAAGAATAAGCCTCCTGCTTTGCAATATTTACGTTATCTATCCTAGATTTGGCATGGCCCTATGTTTCCCTTTCAACAAGTACTCCATTGCTAACACATTTTACACAAGCACCTCGTGTGGGGAGATAAGATAATACACCTCATATGTGACTTGAATTCTGCCATGAAGTCGAGAAAGAGAAGCGATAACTTTTTCAATAAGGGATCATATCTTTAAGAGAGACCTCATATTTTTAAGACATTTCAATATGTGACTTCAGAGGTGCGGGCGAAATTACGAATCAAACTCATGCAAGTTCACCTATAGAAGGCCGGGGTTAGTTTATACCAATATACAAGAGGGATTCGAAAGCTGGCTCATTATGGAATCATGTAACTATGTCTCCAATACCACATATATACCTCCGTCCAAACGCCCACGAATCCATTGACACTTGGCGGATAGAATAAAATGAAACATTAAACCGAGGTGTGCAAACCATACGGTTTCAAAACCATATGAGCTGGTGGAGCAGAATTATATGAAAACATCACAACTGAGCGTAATTATTTCGATGGCGGTGTTTTCAACCTATGGTAAATGTTTGGAGTAGATATATATATATATATATTATATATATATATAGTGGTCCAAAGTCGTGTTTAAACATGGCAGTGAAATATTATAATAGACCTACAGTGGCACTGTTATAATAACTATGGTGCGATGATAGTCAAAAAATACCAGAGTTGTAAAAGGTTTGACGATCCATCACCTATGTTGTAAACGGTGCAGAGTTATGACTTTGCTGGAGGAGGTTATGATAAGCACAGTTGGAAAATCGTTTGTAATAAGAAAACACAGATTTGATGGTGATTTTGTGGCATGGGACACTTAATAACGTGGCCATATGCCATAATCAACGCCATTTAAGCAACGTTATCTTTTTACTTCCAGCAATAGTGATCTCCCACGTGTCTCATTCCCCATCGAAACTCTTGATATCTGTTCACGGTGGCTGGTAAAAAATTCCAAATGTCAGCAGAAATAACGATGATCGATGATGTTGCCGAAGAGGCTGATAGTTCAGGCTTTATCTATCTTGCAAGGGCCATCAAAATAATCAAAATTCCCCAAAAGGCATCGTTTCAAGCTTGGCCTCCACGTATGGCAAATCCAAGGTGTTTTGCATCCACATGGTTCTATATTTTCCCAGTGAGGACCATTGGAGGCTAGCGCACCTAGAAGGGAGGAGTGAGAATGTAGGTAATAAAAAATCATGTGTTGAAAATGTGCATGAGGCTATGTCGCTATTGCATGAAGGTGTGAATTGTCCGTTTTCCTTCACGAATCTTCTAAGGAGTTTGGAGTGTAATGCAAGGTTCAGATTTTCAAAAGTATGGCGATATTTAACGTATGGTGTGGCAGGATTTCGAGAGGGGCAAGGGGTAAATGCGTGAAGTGAGAATTACCACAGCACAATTAGAAACCCCTTAATTCATATTGGTTGCTGCCCTAAAAACATGCACACTCCAAAAGGATTAAAATACCGCATACAGCTGTTTGGCATGCATGATCCCTCTTTCAAGATGGATCGAGCATTACGTAACAGACCGAACATAATAATAAGATGCATATGTTGCTGCGTGAAGTAAAAGGTGAAAGGAATCGTGTTTGTTTGTAACAGGTCGTTGGTGCAATTTTTCGTGAAATCTCATCACAACAACTCCGTTTAGCTAAGCACTGGCACCCAGATTACTCGGATAAACATCTGATTCATCATAATTTCAATGTTGCACACAGGGAAATCATGCCCAAGTGTAGATAAAGTCGCGCGACCCCTCCAGGTCACTGAGTCGTAATACATGCTGCTGGACAGGAAATGAGACCATGCGACTGTGCGACCCCTTCGAGGTCGCAAGGTCGCAGAAAGGTGTGCCCAAGGAAAGCTGCGACCAAGGAGATTCTCCGACTACGCGACCCCAGTTACAAAATGAAATTTTTTGTATTCGAGCATGCAATGCTATTAGCTTGGCTGCAGAGAATCATCATAAAATCCATTTGTGCACGGTAATGTCTAATGCGCATTCGGGACCAGTTGTCTGAAGATATTAAGAACCCAGACAAAAGCAGCAGCTGGCCATCTAGGAAGACATTGTTGTTACTGCGACTTTGGTCACTAATATTTCCTTCTTCTGATTTTCGGCATGCTGTTATGATGCCTACTGTTATACTTATTTCAGAGTATCTTATGTGTTGCCCCATCAATTCAGGACGGGATGTCGCTATTGGAATGTTCCTATGCTCCACGCTTCTCTCAGTTAACAAAGATGCTCGAAGGTTTTGTCCTGAGGCTATCAATTTTTTGCAAGCTTTGTTGATGTCTGCGTTAGATACTAAGCAGAGCCTCAAAAGAGGGATGAAGTGAAATTCCCTACCCTTTTGTTGGAGCATCAAGAGTATAGACTTTGGCTACGTCTTTCAAGTGTGGTATCCGTTTTACCTCAACCTTTGAATTTCGCTATGATCATGGAGACTAATGATGATGCGCCTCTCTTTGACTCAAACATATACAAGGTTGGCATACTTCTTTCTGTATCGGAAACATTGAGAGGTTTTGTAAACATATATCATGACATTGTTTCGTTCCCTGAAGAATTTGCATCCTTTGTACCTCTATTGCATGAAATAGTCAAAGAAAATAAGATACCTGAGACTCTCTGATTGAAGATGACAAGTATTGCTTCTCTAATAAATGGGAAAATTGATGAGCATGAAAATATACAGCAACCATTAAGGATGAAAATGAAGAAGCCCATGCCTATCAAGCAATTCAATCCAAGATTTGAAGAGAACTTTGCGCATGGGAAAGATTATGATCCTAACAGAGAAAGGGCACAAAAAAAGCTTACCCTAGCCATTCTCTCCGATGATTCAGTAGCTCCACACTTGACCACACAGGGGTATAAGTTTATTATTTTCATTCTTGCAATTATTAAAACATGCTCTTAGTATCGATGTTAGATCATGAAGATGTGTAACCTAAGCTATGTGACTGCAGGTGGAAGCTATTGGTTTTCATAATGAGTTGGAGTTTTCCCAACAAGCAAGAGGGCCTGTTTTCAAATCAAGGATGCAGGATAAAGAATATTGCTTTAAAATCCAACGATAGCCCAAGAAGGCCACAAGTTTCTGATCTACCCAAGGTCGCATGTCGCATATCTGCCGAGGTCGCAGGTCGCGGATGGCCCCCAAGTCGCAGGTCACAAATCTGCCGAGGTCGCAGGTCGTGGGTCGCAGATGGTCTGAGGTCGCATGTCGCGGATTGTCCAAGGTTGCAGGTCGCAGGGAAACCCAAGAGTCATGAAGACAAAAAGTCATGGAAGCCCTAAGGGCAGGTTTTGTCTTATAAATACCCCTTCCAGGAGCTGGCCAAGGGACCTTTTGTTTGGGACTCGAGCTGAGTACATTGTATTACCAGAGGATTATACATTTGAGCATGAATACAAGCATTTTGAAAAATCCCTTTGCGGATCTGGTGTTGTCATATGTATGAGCGCTATTGAGTATTATATTTTCAGTTTCTGAACATCTTTGTATTAAGGGAACTGTATCTTTAATTCATATCACAATTGCATAACAGTTTGCTGAGTATGTTAATGGTGGTTGAGTTCATTTCACTTTCTTAACTAACGCTGACAGCTTTGTTTATTAGCGTTTGTGTTACCATTTAAAACTTTTAGGAAGTGAAGGGTGTTCTTGCCATGAGGAGTTGTTTCCTTTGTGGTCAGAACAGTTTACAAGAATGACCCTAATGAAGTGTTGTTAACAACACTTCCTTCGGTCTTCATGATTTATTATTGCCTCTTGCTACTCATAGTGTTGTATGTACATTTAATGCATCAATCATATGTCTTGTATCATTTGATTAGGTGTGTATCCATTGTCTTATAGAGTTTAAGCAAGACCCAAAGAAAGGAGAAATCAACAGTAGCCAGACCCACACCCCGGACGGGATCCATATTCCAAACGGTTCAAGGTCTAATTGGGACTTTTTACGGGGGAGATCCCCTGCTGTTGGCCGGACTGTTTTTCCCGTCAACAAAATTGGCACTAAAAGGAGGGCCAGATGACAAGCTGAGCCCTTAGAGCCTGCAGTTAATCTCATTTCTGTACTGGCTTGTTCCCAAATCATTCTCTCGAGATGTTTGTCGGAGTTTTATGAGCCTCGATGTCTCAACCCCGATGAAATTATGTATCACTTGTCCCAGTTAAAATTCGATGGTGAAAACGGAGTATCTATAACCCAACACCTTTTAGATTTTTGTGACTTTGGTGAGTGCTACGAAATTGACAATGAAGGTTTGATTTGTTTGCTTTTCTTCCTCACTCTCAAAGGTTGCGCTAAGCAATGGTGCTGCACATTGTCGGAAGCTTCCATCCATTCATTTGAACAACTCGCCAGTGAATTGCAATAAGATTTTCATAGGTATGATTTTCAAAGTGTATTGATAAAGCTAAATGACATCAGAATGGAACCCCAGGAGCCTCTAGATGAATTTTACATCAGATTTGTTAATTATTGTTTTGAGTTCCCTGAAAAGGATGTCGATTGGAAGTTGTTAAGAGAACAGTTCATGTATGTGATCCTTGTTTCCCTTGAAAAATTTCAGTTAGCAACCTAGCCTGAGCCTAGTGTTCCCTATGATGACCCGTAAGTTACCGGCTGTTCAGAATTTATCCCTAATGCTTCCTTGTCCATCTCCCCCAGCCCATACCACATTTAGGCCTTCGAGGAGAGTATTGCTATTTGTGACATTCTCGCTCCTCCTCCTGAGTTGTCGGGCAGTGGAGTTGTGACCTCGAAAGTTATGAGAAATGATAGATGGGTGCATGAGGATAGAGCCTATTGTACTACCTTTGAATCTTTTATGCACCCTACCGAATCAGAGCTCTAAAACCAGATGGGCCCAACATCCCTCCAGGTTCATGAAACCTACCTCGAGCCCACTCAATGTCTCCCTAGACACAATCCTAAATTTGATTCGCATACTGATTATGAATCGATTCTTATCTAGGATGGAGTTGATTCCCTTACAAGGCTTGCCAGATCATTATTTTCTCTGAATGACACAGATGTGCGTATTGAAAAACCTTGTACTGTTAATACCCCTGTGGCTCAAACTTTTCGTTCATTATTCCACGATTTATTTCACAAGTCCGCCACTCCAATAATTTCCTCGAGACATTGAAAATTTCCTTATGCTGGTATTGGCAACAATCATAAGCACGCAGACGCTGTTTCACAATCATAGTTTGAAATTGATGAATCTTTTAGGTCTGATCTTTCTCACTCAAAATCTTTAGACAGCCATAGGAGTGATTTCTTGTCAGGGAAACCTCAATATGTCTCCTCTATTGATCCATCCCAATTGGTAGCCCCCAGGGAGCCTAACATTCCAGGTACCCAACTTAATCAAATCGATGGTTACAACGATCACTGCTTGTCTGAAAGCATATTCACTAATACCGCTGAGGACTGTCACTCGTATATCATTGCCGACCATATGGAGACACCAGAATTCAATAATCCGCTTTGGGAAGATTCAAGTACCTACCAGAAAATTGAAGCACTTCAGCTTCTGCCGACTACTACCCCAGGTTCTCCCAATCCTGACAAGACCCCTCAAACAACTCCAACTAGGATTTCTCGGATTAAGGTTTCTGAAATGACGATCCCCAAGTACCATGCTCCTCCCAGCATAACCACATCGAATTCACCCCACCCTGGAAAATATAAAGAATCTAATACATTGGATTATCAATCTATTAGTGTGCAAACATTTGACTGAATTGATACAAATCCCACTGACATTTCGCAACTCACCACACTCCATGAGCACATCCATTCACCTGTCGTTCTCGCCAAACCATCAAAGTTGGGCAACCCCCCACTCGAAGGTCCAGAGTTTGCTCAAGACGATGAGGAATCTCAGCCTCCACTAAACATGGATTCGCATCCTCATACCCTTGACCAAACCCAGGAGCAACCCCGAACTAGGGTTTTCAAAACTAGGGTTTTTGCACTTGGATGCACAAGCATCTATAATTCACCTGGCACATGCTTATTGTTTCCATTCAATAAAACTGATCATCCTCAACACCATGATGAGGTTTCCATTTGGTTCGACAGAGCCTATCAGGTGGATGTGCTCGCAAATAGGAAATGGCTTACCCAGCGCCCATCAGACCTAGGATTGTGCATGAATGGATGTGTGTCATTTATAAATTTTGAGTTTCAAGAACATATTGCTGTGTATCAGGATGAGAGTGGAGTTCAGCTTGCACAATCTATTCCGGAATGTTCTTTGGTAAGTATTCATGATCTTCTTATCGTTGCACATGCTCTTCAGTAAGTCTTACTGCTGGTGCACGATTTTGTATGCTAGCTCTGATTGCGAACATTGTCGTTCTTGCAGGTCAGGAGCTTATGCGGTGGCTGCACTGGAAAGCTGATTTCACATAACCCGAACGCATCATTGGTTAAGCTAGGGTTTTAGGTGTAGGCTAGCTAGGACCTGTTAATAAAAAATTTTTAGTTCAAAGTTTTTAATTAGGTTTACTTGCCAAATTTTTACTTTATAATTGAAAAGTGTGTTTGCTATATTTGTTTACGATTAATATTTTAGGCATCATCATGTTACAAGTATTTTCCATTCACTTCCTTTTCAATTTCTTGTTGCTGCATAAATAATCACTTCTTGTATTGCGCCGCTTTTCCGCCTACAACTGGTTGATCGTTCTCACACATGGCGTTGCATTGCATATTGAGCCTCGCCTATTACATTGCGTCGTGCACTGTCTTCCTCACATCATTGCCGCAGATTGTTGATATAGCTTTGAAAATATTCCACAGATCGCCTATCACTTCATGAGCCCTCATTGAAACCCTACCGCCTTGCAGATTTGTTCTGCCCCGACTGCTGAAATAGTAACCCCATTGTTTGCGTGAGGTTGCGGTGGATATCTCAAGAGGTAGCTTTCTCTTAGGACAAGTCATTGAAGTCGCATTCTCAACAAGATGCCTATGAGTCTAAACTTATTATTCGGGGAGATACAAGCTGGTTGTTTATGGAGACCTAATGAGTTTGAATGGCCCAATACCTGTAGCTTAAGCCTTGTGCCCAGCATAGTCTTGGACGTCTTAATGTTCTGTTTTTCACACTTCGCCTATTGTGGTAGATGGGATGTGAAGGTTTGGCACAAGGGCAAACCCAAATCAGGATATCTTTCAGTTTCCGTAAACAAAACAACCTCTCTTGCTCGTAGAATAAGTCGAGATCCTCATCAGCCCATGAAGAATAAGAGCCACGAGCACCATGAAAATAAGTGTGCTACAGAACGCTTAAGAACAGAAATAAAGGTAAAGGATCCCGAAAAGGCTTCCTACATGGGGAAGTGATACAGCGACTCCCTTGGGGGTAATGACCGAGCTGTTGCTTGATAAATTAACGTTTATGATTTCTTGAAGTGACTGCAGCCAAGTCTTGTCCAAGCACAGTAAGCGTGACAACTTGCAAAGCTTGTTTAAAAATCTTGAAAATAATAAACCTACTACCTTGCTCTTCGCATCATCAAAAATTCACTGGCGTCCATGAGCTTCCGCTTTTATGTGTTCTGATTAGCAAGACCTAGCTGAGGCACAAGGACTGGGCATACCTGTAAAGGCCAAAGTAATACAAAGGGTATCTGCAGAACTTGTTCAATATTCCCTTGCATCACTATCTCGACTCAAACTATTGTTGTGATATTGACAGAGATGCTGAATTCTACCAGTGGTTCGCCATTTGTTTTAGCTGCTACAACAACACCCAAAATTTTGGGTATATTTAAAATTTTGGGTTCCCCCCTCTCTCCTACTCACCTAGCCGTTAGGGTTTTAACTTGGCCTATAGTCAATGACATTCTCGTAACCTATTCCAAGCCTCGATCTAGCCTTCCCACCATTGTAACGAGATGCTCTTACTACAGCCGCGCCATGTGTGAAGGAATCACCATGCATGCATTCGAATGGAAACTTTGTGTATTGAAAATTAAAAAGCCTTCTGCCATGAGCTGCAAGCATGTTGTTTGAATACTTCTCTTGGGCTTTGTTAGTCTCACATGTTTTATCTAGGGGCACCATTCTCAAAGAGTAACCGTGAACTAATGTTATAATGTTCCACACAGTCAACTCCACTGTGACAAACTCCTCAATTTTGTCACGACATCAGGAAGTAAAATTCCATCTCAACAACAAAGCCAAAGTCGCAAAACAATTTAACATTATTTTCAGATGGAGGATGGTGTGGTGCATAAAGGATCGAGGAAAATATTGCTCGTGGTAGATCGATGCAACAAACTTCTTCACTAATGCACTGGCATTGGCATATCAGAGTATTGGCATTGTCCATGGCAATCTAAGTATCTCCCCACTCTATGTCTTTAGAAGTACTTGTGCTAAAGACATTAAACATTTTGAAAAGGTGAAGTGATACTTGGAGCATTGTCCTTTGTCTTCCAAACATGAACAACGGGGCCTTTATTCAAGTTGAAAGTTGGTGACAATGACAAAGGTGGAGCTTTTGCATGGTATTTTTTGTTACGCGGGCACACCTAGGAAATTTCAACATGTTAAATGGAACTCCCTCCCCACACGAGGAAAGGGTCAAGAACAAGACAAATTACAGAAAAGCATAGAAGCCTTCGGTCTAAGTTGCTGGTTGTAGCTTTTCTGGGAAATTGTATGGTTATTGGAGATGGTGTGCTAACACCAACCATGTACGTGTATTTTGCAGTCTCAGGCTTTGAAGTGTTGCGAAGTCGCCCCAAAAAACATATGCCAACCCCAGCTCAGTGGGCACATGGTTTACATCCTGCCTGTGCTTATCATCCTTATTATCGCCATGCAAATTTGTACACACTCTACAAGCTTCATGGAAGGAATGACAACAATTAAAGCTCATCCACATTATGGCCAGGCTACTGATACTGATCACTCCGGAGCTGCATTCATCTTCGGCCACAATATTGCACTTGGAAAGAATAAGCCTCCCGCTTTGCAATATTTACGTTATCTATCCTAGATTTGGCATGGCCCTATGTTTCCCTTTCAACAAGTACTCCATTGCTAACACATTTGACACAAGAACCTCATGTTGGGAGATAAGATAATACACCTCATATGTGACTTGAATTTCGCCATGAAGTCGAGAAAGAGAAGCGATAACTTTTTCAATAAGGGATCATATCTTTAAGAGAGACCTCATATTTTTAAGACATTTCAATATGTGACTTCAGAGGCGTGGGAAAAATTACAAATCGAACTCATGCAAGTTCATCTATAGAAGGTCGGGGTTAGTTTATACCAAGATACAAGAGGGATTCGAAAGCTGGCTCGTTATGGAATCATGTAACTATGTCTCCAATACCGCATGTATACCTCCGTCCAAACGCCCACGAATCCATTGACAATTGATGGATAGAATAAAATGAAACATTAAACCGGGGTGTGAAAACCATGCGGTTTCAAAACCATATGAGTTGGTGGAGTAGAATTATATGAAAACATCACAATTGATCGTAATTACTTCGATGGCGGGGTTTTCAACCTATGGTAAATGTTTGGAGTAGATATATATATAGTGGTCCAAAGTCATGTTTAAACATGGCAGCGAAATATTATAACAGACCTACAGCAGCACTGTTATAATAACTATGGTGCGATGATAGTAAAAAAGGACCAGAATTGTAAAAGGTTTGATGATCCATCACCTATGTTGTAAACGATGCAGAGTTACAACTTTGCTGGAGGAGGTTACGATAAGCATAGTTGGAAAATCGTTTGTAATCAGAAAACGTAGATTTGATGGTGATTTTATGGCATGGGCCACTTAATAACGTGGCCATATGACATAATCAATGCCATTTAAGCAGCGTTATCTTTTTACTTCCAGCAATAGTGATCTCCCACGTGTCTCATTCCCCATCGAAACTCTTGATATATTTTCACAGTGGCTGGTAAAAAATTCCAACTATCAGCAGAAATAACGATGATTGATGATGTGGCTGAAGAGGTTGATAGTTAAGGCTTTATCTATCTTGCAAGGGCCATCAAAATAATCAGAATTCCCCAAAAGGCGTCATTTCAAGCTTGGCATCCACGTATGGAAAATCCAAGGTGTTTTGCATCCACGTGGTTCTATATTTGCCCAGTAAGGACCATTGGCGGCCAGGGCACCTGGAAGGGAGGAGTGAGAATGTAAGTAATAAAAAATCATGTGTTGAAAATGTGCATGAGGCTATGTCGCTATTGCATGAAGGTGTGAATTGTCCGTTTGCCTTCACGAATCTTCTAAGGAGTTTGGATTGCAACGCAAAGTTCGACTTTTCAAACGTATGGTGATATTTAACATATGGTGTGGCAGGATTTCGAGAGGGGCAAGGGGTAAATTCCTGAAGTGAGAATTACCACAGCACAATTAGAAACCCCGTGATCCATATTGGTTGCTGCCCTAAAAACATGCGCACTCCAAAAGGATTAAAATACCACATACAGCTGTTTGGCATGCATGATCCTACTTTCAAGATGGATCGAGCGTTACGTAACAGACCAAACATACTAAGAAGATGCATACATTGCTGCATGCAGTAAAAGGTGAAAGGAATCATGTTTGTCTGTAATAGGTCCCTAGTGAAATTTTCGTGAAATCTCATCACATCAACTCTGTTTAGCTGAGCGCTGGCACCCAAATTCCTCAGATAAACATCTCATTCATCATAATTTCAACATTGCACACAGGGAAATCATGCCCAAGTGGAGATAAATTCGCGCGACCCCTCCAGGTCGTTGAGTCGCAATACATGCTACTGGACAGAAAATGCGACCATGCGACTGTGCGACCCCTTTGAGGTCGCAAGGTTGCAGAAAGGTGTGCCCAAGGAAAGCTGCGACCAAGGAGATTCTCCGACTATGCGACCCCAGTTACAAAATGAAATTTGTCGTATTCGAGCATGCAATTCTATTATCTTGGCTGCAAAGAATCGTCATAAAATCCATTTGTGCACGACAACGTCTAGTGCGCATTCGGGACCAGTTGTCTGAAGATCTTAAGAACCTAGACAAAAGCAGTAGCTGGCCATCTATGAAGAAATTGTTGTTACTGCGACTTTGGTCACTAATATTTCCTTCTTCTGATTTTTGGCATGCTGTTATGATGCCTGTTGTTCTACTTATGTCCGAGTATCTTATGCGTTGTCCCATCAATTTAGGATGGGATGTCGCTATTGGAACGTTCCTATGCTCCATGCTTATCTCAGTTAACAAAGATGCTTGAAGGTTTTGTCCCGAGGCTGTCAATTTTTTGCAAGCTTTGTTGATATCCGCGTTAGATACTAAGCAGAGCCTCAAAAGAGAGATGAAGTGAAATGCCCTACCCTTTTGCTGGAGCATCAAGAGTATAGACTTTGGCTGCGTCTTTCAAGTGGGGTATCCATTTTACCTCAACCTTTGGATTTCGCTATGATCATGGAGACTAATGATGATGTGCCTCTCTTTGACTCAAACATATACAGGGTTGGCATACTTCTTTCTGTATCGGAAACGTTGAGAGGTTTTGTAAACATATATCATGACATTGTTTCGTTCCCTGAAGCATTTGCATCCTTTTTACCTCTATTGCATGAAATAGTCAAAGAAGATAAGATACCCGAGACTCTCCGATTGAATATGACAAGTATTGCTTCTCTAATAAATGGGAAACTTGATGAGCATGAAAATCTATGGCAACCATTGAGGATGCGAATGAAGAAGCCCATGCCTATCAAGCAATTCAATCTAAGAGAACTTTGTGCATGGGAAAGATTATGATCCTGACAGAGAAAGGGCATAGAGAAAGCTTACCCTAGCCATTCTCTCCGACGATTCAGTAGCTCCACACTTGACCACACAAGGGGCTAAGTTTATTATTTTCATTCTTGCAATTATTCAAACATGCTCTTAGTATCGATGTTAGATCATGACGATGTGTAACCTAAGCTATGTGACTGCAGGTGGAAGCTATTGGTTTGCACGATGAGTCAGAGTTTTCCTAGCAAGCAAGAGGGCTTGTTTTCAAATCAAGGAATGGAAGATAAGGAATATTGCTACAAAATCCGGAGATAACCAAAAGAAGGCCGCAAGTCGTAGATCTGTTCGAGGTCGCAGATCGCAGATGGTCCAAGGTCGCAGGCCGCAGATGGTCCGAGGTCGTAGGTCACGGATGGTCCAAGGTCGCAGGTTGCAGATTGTTCCAGGTCGCAAGTCACGAAATCAGTGAGGTCACGGATGTTGGCAAGTCGCAGGTCGCAGAACCCTTCAAGTCGCAAGGGCAACCAACAAAAAGGAAGGCGAAAATCCAGGGAAGCCCAAAGGGAAAATTTCTATTATAAATACTCCTTCGGGAACGTGTAACATGATCTTTTGTTTGGGAGTCAAGTTGAGTACATTGTATTACCAGAGGATTATACATTTGAGCATGAATACAAGCATTTTGAAAAATCCCTTTGTGGATCTGGTGTTGTCATATGTATGAGCGCTATTGAGTATTATATTTTCAGTTTTTGAACATCTTTAGATTAAGGGAACTGTATCTTCAATTCATATCACAATTGCATAACATTTTGCTGAGTATGTTAATGGTGGTTGAGTTCATTTCACTTTCTTAACGAATGTTGATGACTTTGTTTATTAGCATTTGTGTTATCATTTAAAACTTTTAGGAAGTGAAGGGTGTTCTTGCCATAAGGAATTGTTTCTTTTGTGGTCAGAACAGTTTACAAGCATGACCCTAATGATGTGTTGTTAACAACACTTCCTTCGGTGCTTATGCTTTATTATTTCCTCTTGCTACTCATAGTGTTATATGTACATTTAATGCATCAATCATATGTCTTGTATCATTTGATTAAGTGTGTATCCACTGTTTTATAGATTTTAAGCGAGACCCAAAGAAAGGAGAAATCAGCGGTAGCTGGACCCACACCCCGGACGGGATCCCTATTCCAAACGGTTCAAGGTCTAATTGGGACTTTTTACCGGGGAGATCCTGTGGTGGCTGGGACAAATTTCTCGTCCAACGGTGTCATTGCCAAGCCGAAATCTCTTTGGCCACAAACCTAGCCTTGCGTTTCTCCACAATCAGATCTATTGCCCGCTTCACCTTGTAGACCCACTTAGATCCTACAACTGAATTCCACTTTGGTATTAGGACAACTTCCCATGCACTATTTATGATAACCGAGCCATACTGCTCAACCATGGCATCAACCCAAACGGGTTGTTGCATTGCTTCCTCGAAAGAGGATGGTTCTATCTCTACGCTCTCACTCATGAGAGCCATGTAGCCAATGTATTTCTTTGGGGATATTCTTTGTCCGCGCTATGATGTGGGTGCTCCCACATTCTCTCTAGCATCAAACACCAACCTATCAGCCTCTCTGGTGCACTTTCTTCCTTCTTGGGATGTCTCTACATGAGTGGGTGCTTCTACTCTATGCACCTCTTCCTATGGTTGCTCCACATCTAGAGGTTCTTCTTTTGGGGCCAAGAGCTCCTCAACTGCATGCAACTAAAACTCCCTCTCAAGGGAAATTCGCATGGACTTCTCTTCATCGAATTTCACATCTCTTCTGACCACTATCATCTTATGTGCGGGAAAGTACACCCGATAGTTGTGGGGTGTATCAGTGTACCCCAAAAATATCCCCAATTTTGTTGTTGGCTCTAGCTTCTTCCTCACATGTTTGGTTACATGGCAATAAACTGATGAACCAAAAAATTTAAAATACGACACAACTGATCTCTTACCTGAAAAAGCCTCCTCTAGCGTACTCATCTCAAGTATCTGATGAGGACTTTTATTATGCACAAAGACTGTTGTGTTGCATGCTTCAGCCCAAAGATGCAACGATAGGCCCTCATCATGCAACATCGCTTGTGTTGCTCCCAAAATAATATTATTCTTTATTTTTGCAACCTCATTCTGTTGTGGGTTATGAGGTGCTATCAATTCTTTTCTAATTCCTTCTTAAGCATATAAGTTCTTGAATTCGTTCGAGATATATTCCCCACCATTTTTGCTTCTAAGAGCTTTCAACTTCTTCTCTATATCTTTCTTGACAAGTGATTTCAACTCATAAAACTTGGAAAACATCTGATCTTTCTTCTTCATGAAAAAAATCTAACCCTTTCCCGAAAAATCATCTACAAAAATCACATAATACTTGTGTTTTGTTGTGGAGGTTGTCGAGAACGGTCCACACACATTTGAGTGAACTGTCTCAAGGATCACCTTTTCTCGGATTTCCTTATCGTGAAAGGTGACTTTGGTGTACTTCCCCAATGTACACCCTTTGCATGTGTCTTGTTACTGAAGTACATACTTTGGAAGTCCTGTAGAGATCTGTTACATGATCTTCAAAGTGCCATGATGCAGATGGACCAATCTCCTGTGCCATAACTCATCAACTTCTTGGCCTTGCACCTTCTTTTCTTTCATGCTCAAAGTAGCAAAATCTTCTACATCTAATTTTTAGATGTTCTTTACTCAAACCCCAATATTCTTCACCTGTGCCATGTCTTTGTGATGAAGGAACACCTTTCCTTTGCTAAATATCACATCATAACCACGATATTCTAACACAACAACAAAAACTAAATTCTTCTTTAAACTAGGAACATGCATTCCATCTTTTAAAGTGAGAGGAGTACCAGAATCCCTCTGAAATATAGCTATACCTATGTCGATAGAGCTATACCTTTTTTTGTCACACA
This sequence comes from Pinus albicaulis, assembly GCA_034641835.2. Lineage (NCBI taxonomy): Eukaryota > Viridiplantae > Streptophyta > Pinopsida > Pinales > Pinaceae > Pinus > Pinus albicaulis. The sequence goes on along the minus strand of CM076573.1, from coordinate 480,400,196 downwards.
TCTCAATGTGCATCTATAGATCCTTATCCTCCAAGTTGTTGAATAATTATTTGTTGTCGGTCATGTGGAATGAAGCTTCACTATCTAAGTACCACACCAAACCCATCACCGATGACACCATGCATGTGATGAGAGTGAAGTCCAACTAGAACTGTGAAGCAAGTGCTTCATCTGTAGCTCCTCTTGAGGAATTATTGACGGTCTTCTTGTGTGGACACTTTGTAACATAATGTCCAAGCTCATTACAGTGAAAACATTTTATCTTTGACAAGTCTTGCTTCTTGTCAGCCCAACCAAAACCAAATTTAGAATGGGATGCATTCCCTTTCCCTTTCTTCGCCTTTCCAGCCATGGCATAACTCTCCTCATCATCAGTCTTTGCTAAGTATTTGTATCTGGTTTTCCGTTGAATCTCTTGTTGTACTAATTTGGACTGCAGTCGCTCCCACTCTGGTAACTTCTCCCTCCCATTCATTGAATCCTAGTTTCTGCGCTACCTCTTGGGAAGGCCTAGAAGTGTTAGGCTCACCAAATCATCTTCAGAAATAGTCACACCAACACTTCCATGCTCATCTTGACATTGAGTGAACTTCTTCAAGTATTTTGGTATCGTGTTGCCCTTCTCCAACTTGATCTTTTTGAGCTTGTCTTTTAGCAGCAACTTCCTGTGGTCACTGCTATTCTGAAACAGATCTGTTAAGGCCTTCCACATAGCATATGCAGTTGCTTTTCCATGGAGGTTTGAGACAATATGATCTTGAACTCCATCTAACAGAATCTGCCTTGCCTTTGCTACATTCTTCTTCCATGCATCAAGATTTTGAGCATCTGTTGCTGCAGATCGAGGAATATCATTGTCTATGAATTCCTTTAGTTTGCTGTCCTCCAACAATGCATTCATCTTGTCCTTCCAAGCTATGTAATTCGAACTAGCCTCTAGGGCATATTCGAGTCTCAAGCAATAGAAAGACATTTTGATCTGTTGTTGGTCCTGAAGAATAAATCTGTGAATTTGGTTCACCTATTCAAAACAAACTCGTATTCTTCCCTTCTATTGTGAATCCTACTACGATACCATATAGAAAATCCACATAGATTCAACTGATCTTGTAATATGATAAAAAAAATATTGAATCTATTCTACAAATTGTGGAAACCAATTGCGATCGCATGATCAAATGAACAAGAACGAGAAATAATTTCAACTGCACAACATACAGATTTATCTCTGGAAAGCTTGTTGCTGTATATTGCAATAAGTCAAGAATATGAAACAATACAATGCTTGTCTTAGGCTTGAGAAGTCTCTGCACTATCTCTGACTGTCTCATTGATTCCTTGGGCAAGCTTGGTCCAAGACTTAACAAATTTCTTGGCCTAAGATATCCCTACTTCATTGCGCAGTTTCTTAGGGAATTAGGAATTAATTCACCACAAAAATAGTTAAAAATAGTTGTGCACTACATCTAGGTCCTATCTCTGACTGCATGCGTAATATGTACATAATCTGAATATACAAATGATAGTGCACGTCCCTTAAACTCCAATCTCATATCTTTGACTGCATGCATAATATTTACATAATCTGAATATACAATTGATAGTGCACTTCCGTTAAACTTCAATCTCAACTGACATGCAACAGTTATTTATGAGTGACTTATCAGTTATCTAATTTATCATTGTTGTGAATTAAATCAAATAAAATTCACTTGACATCTCTCTAGTTCTTCCGTCAGTTAGAACTAGTTAAACTGGTTTAACTCAAAATTAATTAAGTTAATTATTACAACTCAAAATAAACTGTAACTGGACCCCCTAAAAATATAGAGTAAGCTCTACATTTTTCCAGTTAGACCCCCAACTCGAATTGTGAGCTAACTAAGTCTTCCCAACTCATGTGGAATTACAATTTCCTTCTAATTTAATTAAGGGGAAAATTAAATTAGAAACCATTTGTTGATGCCATTTTTCAACATGGCTAATATAAAAGTTACCATATGCGGAGAAAGCCACAATTAAATGAGAAGAAAGCTAAACTACATTTATTCACAATTTTAGAAAAAGAACTTGAGTTTTGAGATATTATTAGTGTACTAGGATGAGAAAGTAAACTTCTTTTAGGGTTTCCTCCTAGTGACCTAGATTTTCATCTAATATAAGAGTTTTCTTCTGAGGAAAAGTGAATGAAAAAGCATGAAACTATATATATTAATTTATTGAGGAAACATTTTAGAAAGAAAATTTGAAACCTCAAGTATTAGTGTTCCATGCATTGAGTGTATAAAGGATTGTTTAAATTTTATGATGTATTTTGTTTTTGAGTTGGAATGCCTAAAACTCGACATGAGGAAAAAAATAAATAAAATGTAATTGATGTGAGGTTGAAGAGGAAAGAAAAAAAAAAAATATATATATATATATATATATATGAAATTTTTATCTTATATGCCATCTCCACGCAATCTCTTCAATTTCTCACAACCACATACGGTTACATAATATAATGAATTACAATTTGACGATGCGCTTTTACTTATATTTACACAGCTAAAGCGACAAGTAAAAATCAGGAAGTGGCACGACACGCACTCCACTTCAACACAGCTACTAAATTTTATATTTATTTTGAAGTAATGTTTTGATGTTGGGATCGTCCCATTGGATTGCATCCCACCATTCTCTCGAACCTTTTATGCATTCCAGATGAGTTAACTGATCCCATCTCCCACGCAATCTCTTCAATTTGGGACACCCTGATACCTGGACATACTTGAGCTTGGGGGGTAACGGTGACGCCCCCTCTCCCGACCCTCTCCCACTACCACTTGCTGCTCCCACTGGCCCCACACACTCCAACGACTCTAAAAAGAGTAGAGTCAACCTTTCCAGGTTTCGAAAACCCATCCCCAACTGCAACTCCTCCAAATTATAGCGGTAGTTTATGACCAGCGTTCTCAAATATGGCAAGTCCATGGGGAGCTCTTTCAACCAATGACATTCCCATAGAGAAAGGTGTTGGAGGTTTGGGAGTTGAGTAACCCAACTCGGCAGTCGCTCCACCTCGCAACAAGAAAGAGACAAACTTTCCAGATCTTTCATCGCCTGCATATCCTGCGGAAGGGAATGTTGACCATGTGCACCACCGAAATCCAGATATCTCATCTTTGACCACTTTCCCATAACCCCCTCCTTAACTGGGGATTTCATTCGGAAATGGAAAACCCTGAGACGCGTCAAAGTTTGCAGGTCTTTTAAACAAACATGGTCTCTTTCTGCATCTCCTCCCTCCTCCTCCTCCTCGAACTCCAATCTAATGCTGCTGCCCTCCATCGTCAATCTTTCCAGTAAAACAAATTCTGAGATCCCACGTGGAAGATGCTTCAAACTGTCGCATCCTGCTATGTTAAGGACCCTCAAACGTTTCAGTTCACTTATCCTCTCCGGAAGGCACCGTAATTCAAGACACATTTTCAGATTCAAGAATTGCAGCTCCTTCAGGTCGCCAATAGCTTCGGGCAATTCACGGATGTAGCTGCATCCAAGTAGTTGTAGGGAGGCAAGATGTTTCAGATTTCCGATAGAAGGAGGCAGAGACATTATGTCAGTGTAACTGAGATCGAGGACCCTCAGTGAGGGCAACTCGTTCAAGAAGCTTCCAGGAACTTCTTTAATATGACGATTCTCCCCTAATAGGAGAACTGAGAGAGACGAACGTGCAAAGGTTGTGGGCAGGGACTGCAGATTATTTCGCATCAATGACAATTTTGCACAGTCCTCGCTCACGTCTTCCTCCAAGGGAAAATTGATCATACCCTGTCCGGCTTTAAAATAATAACTCTGCTCTTTCTCCGCAGCAATGCGAACCGCCAGATCACGAACGATGTCGTGTATTTTAACATACTCATGAATCCTTCCAAGATAATCCATGCTAACCACCTCAATCAAGCAACGATTCCTGAGGTGGTCAACATAACTGTGGCCAATATCATGCAAATAGATGTCTCCACTGCCTTTAACCACACTTTCAGCTATCCACATGTCTATAAGCTCTTCACAAATGATTACTGCGTCTTCAGGATAAGCTGCTAAAGATAGAAAGCAAATCTGCAACTCCTCCGAAAGAACATTGTAGCTCCATCTGAGATGTTGAAAAAGTTGTGTGTCCACGGTAGGGTACAGGCCATCAAATGTATGAGGGACGTTTTGCATCTGTTCTAAAGCAGCCTCCCACTGATATAGTTCTGTGTGGTGTGCCATTGCGGCACCGACTACAGTTATAGCCAGGGGCAAACCCTTGCACTCCTCAGCGATTCTCCTGGCTACTGGCTCTATGATAGCATATGGAACATTTCCATTTTGATTTACAAATGCTTTGCTACGAAACAGCTCCCAACCCTCCTCTTCCAACAGTGGTTCCACTACTATTTTCTCTTGCACATTCATTCTTGCACACACTTCTTCATCCCGAGTAGTGAGCACAAATTTAGAACCTGTGTCATTCAAGCACACTCCTAGCTCTTGAAGCCCATCATGCGTCCACGCATCGACCGCCCACAAATCATCCAAAAGAAGTAGATATTTTCTACTCTTTAAATAAGACTGCAGCTTATATTTACGCTCTTCCGGATTGGATTTATCTGGAAACTGTTTTAAATTCAATTTTTGAGCAACTAAATCCTGCATATCTGAGATATGCCGATTTTGGGAGACCGTTACCTTAATGATGAGGTCAAATGAAGTCTTTACCTTCTCGCTGTTGTTGATAGTGTCAAGCATCGACGTCTTACCGACGCCTCCCATCCCAATGATACCAATTCTTTGAACGTTGCTACTTTCATCCGTCAACAATCTCTCAGCAAGCTCCGTCTGTTGAGACCGTTTTGCGTTTGCAACAAAACCAGATTCAGGGATCTGAATCGGTATGTGGCTGCGCGGAGTAGGGTCCCCGTATTGCCCGCTGCGAGGAAAATCGGGCTGTGCCTTCTGCGACTGGAGTTCAGAAACATTCCGACTCCAGTCTCTGATATCTTCGCTGATTCTATAGCGGCGGAGGCACTTCGGACAGCAACCGATGCAATTTTTGTGTTGCTGGTAAGTCTCGTAGTCGTCGTCAATATTCTCAGAACGTTCTTTTAGGGCGTCCGCCTGCTCCAACCAAGCCTTAACTGTTCTTTTAGGGCTTTGTTGCGCTTGATCGAGCTCCCTTTTTATATCGTCTATTTCATTGCCCAGATCTACCACATCTTTTTTCATCTGGGTAACAGCCCGTCGCAAAAAATAGACCATTTTTACTTTTTCAAGAACTTTGTTCCAGAGTCTGCACAAACCTTCGCTCAAGACATTGGTTGCACATCCAGTAGCAATACTTTCGGCCATTGCTTCACAAGAATAAAAAAGCGTGCTGTCTGGCAAACAAACGAGGCGCAGCTCACAAGGGCAGGGCAAGATTAAGATTGCTTTCCCACGCGCTAAATCACCAAAAAACTTAGGATTTCTCCTCTCGCTCAAATTGGGCTAAAGGCTATTCAGATCACGGATTCTCCAGGTGAATGCATCCCGAAGTTGCCAACCATTATTAATAATTTATCTCGTGCTTCTCGTTCAGTTGGTTTCCAAAGTATTTCCGGAGAAATTGGCACTGGAACCGCTGGAAAGCAATTTGATTTGACAGCCATTAGTACTCAACCACAGCCGTGAAGCAACTCCGACTTAGGCAGGGTGCAACGGAGGGACCTCACAAAATAATCCAATGATTTTCTGCCCTATGCATGTTTCTCATTATGAATGAATGGTCCATTGAATTTGTGTGTTCCTCCTTAATTCCCTTAGAACCAGACCATTTATGAATATTGAAGTTATATGTCCACTTCTTATCAGTCCCTACCGATGGGACTATAGCGTTCGATAAGCGCTGAATTGGCGTTAATTTCGTTTTTCCAATCGCTGTCTTCAATGTTTAAATTAATGTTTGAAAAGAACAATGTAATTAAACAAATTTTTATCAAAGTTTCAACTTCAACCTCTTATTACAGGCGAATTAGCAGGCCACCTGCCCTTTCATCCGACAGTTGTCACTTCTTCCATCTTGCATATGCTCACCTGCCATTTCATTTGGTTGCTTATTAACTCCTCTATCTTCCATATGCTCTTGGAACCGCCCTACTGCTCCTTTCAAGCAGTGGTATTTTATGTGTTCTAGAAACGATTTATGTGTTTTGCCATATCTTTACTAAGGGCTTTTGCAACCATCGCTGTAGCTTTCACCCACATACCTGGGTCACCACCTTCAACAGAGACTCGATAAACTAGACCTATCCTGGCAGTATAGTCTATAGTGATGTTTCCGAAGACTTTTTAGAATCGCATCTTCTCTACCTCCTTGCCGTAATTTTTCATCTATGCAATCCTCCTTACCTTTCACCGCCTTGTTAGTGGAGTAATTTTTCCTTGTTAATACGATAATTTCCCAAGCCTTTTATTCTTGGAGTAACTTCCGAGGTTCAAAGTTTCTGCATACGTAGGAAGCTCCCTATGGAATTTTTTTTTTGAGAGGAAAAAACATCACGTATATTAGATAATAACAATACATACAACATATATTGGTCCTCATGTGAACGAGGAGAGGCATTCATGTGTGCCATCTTTAAAACCAATCATTTTCATAGGTCTGAAAAGATCAAGTCAAAGAGGCCCAAATTATAAGGAGTGGAGAGGCCACTCAGCACCATTTCAGGCTCACTAGAATATATCTGTAATATAATCCTGAACTAGACAATCAAAATAAAGAGGGTTGCCCCATACAGACTGAATAAAATGTCGTTTGTAAGACCCCTGGGGGGAGTTCCTCGTTCGATGGCATATAGAGACAGACCCTTCAGTAAATGATTTGCAGGCTCGCTTGATATCTACCACGCTCGCTTGTATAATATCATCCAGGCCCGCTCGATATAACAATGAACAGGTTCGTTGGAATGGGAAATGGGCCGAGAGATCATCGTTCAGGTCCGTTTGTAAGTGAGAGCAACAAAAACCATCATAACTGTTGGATGGATCAACATAAAATAGCATAATAAAATAGGCTCGATTGTAAATTCCTGTCCAGCTTGGTCGAAGAGGATCAGTCTCGCCTGTACTGCTACGAAGATATGATATAGTAGAGTAGACAGTATATAGTTGGATATGTAATATGATATAGGAGATAACTGAATACATATATGGACAGCTCGGTCGTCTTCATGGTCGGGTACTTGAGTAAAACCTGGAGCAAAAACATAATCTGAGAATAAAATAAAAAACAAAAACCATAGCCCCGTTGAAATATAGAATTCATGGAAAAGGGATGGAATTCTGCCATATTACAGAACCATTTCGATAATGGAGCATGTAGATGCTGCCAAAATCTGCCCGGACGCCTTTTTTGGATAAACCATCTGCCCTGCTATTATTTTCTCTGAATATGTGATGAATGGGGGGACGGTTCAACCTGTGCCACAAACTTGTAGCCCTTTTTAGCCAGCCCTGGATGCCCGCAATAGACAGAGAAATTTTACCCATCAAACCATCGACAATCAGTTTGGAATCACCATAAAAGGATATGTGAGGGAGATTTAAATGGCATGCCGCAAGAAGAGCGCCCCAGATAGCCATAATCTCAGCCAAATTGTTTGTACCTGTACCACCATTCCAGTAATAGTGAATACGCTCCCCTTGGGATAACTTAACCCAAGCCCCACAGCCAATGATCCCATCAGCACAGGCCCCATCAAAAAAGAAAGCAGGAATAGAGATCTCATGGGGTCTCAAGCGTATAGATCCATCCACCACCTTATCCTGAAGCGAAGGCAGACCATCAATCCATTTAACGATAACACAGTAGGTATTAGCAATGATAAAAGGAGCATCTTGGAAAATATGTTGATTCCGAGCAAGCCAAACCTCCCATATGGAGTAAAAGGGAAGGTGCTTGTATTTTCTGGGCATTTCCCCCATGTATCCGCCACTGTTATGAAATCTGAAGGGGTCCAGGCCGGGTCCATTAAGAAGCAGCTGAAGAATCGCCATAATCTTATGACGATAGGGCATCTAAAAAAGATGTGGGTGATTGATTCTTCCACCATATGGCAAAAAGAGCATCGACTGAGACCTTGTTGCCCGCGCTTGAGAAGATTATCCCAGGTCAAGATCTTCCCTTTCCATACAAGCCACGCAAATAGAATAATATTTGTTGGGATCTGATTTCCCCAATATTTGTGGAAGGTGGAGGAAATATTGTCATAATATTGTGTAATATTAATGCAGTGATAAATGTCGCGGACTATAACAGCCCCCCCATTGAGAGTGCCATCCCATGTAATGTAATCACCCTCGACATCATAACAAAGACTGGCTATACGGAGAGAGAAAGTGTAATTAGACCATATCTTAGCATCATTATCTTCTAGATGTAGCTGAGTAGCAGATTTATATACAGGGGCACCGAAGGTCCAATATTGAATAGCCTGCGAGAGATAGAAAATACCATTTTGTGCCAATCTGTGAATGATATCAAGTGGCAGCGACCTGTCGATATGAGTCCCAGATATCAGATTTTTCCCAAGCGGGATATCCCTCCCATCTCCGAAGCGCCAAGTGAGGCGAGACACAACCAAGTCAATAACTTTGCATAAACTTCTCCATATTGCCGATATGTGAGGCGGAATATAAAAAACATGGCTCATGAGCAGATACAATGGCTCCCCTGTAATATACTTACCGAAGATTATATTGTTCCAAATACCCTGACCTGTCAGCGCCCGCCACATAGTCTTGACCAGGAGCACGGAATTAAAAGATCTAAGATCTAATATACCCCAGCCGTCATGTTTTTTGTCTCGACATATTAATTTCCATTTAACAAGATGGTATTTGTGATCTGAATGGCAGCCCCCCCATAAGAAGTGTGCGGAAATATTGTTTATCTCATCAATGATCTGTTGAGGCAAATAGAAAATATGAGCCCAGTATACCATGAGCTGCGTAAGAACAGCCTGAACCATGACAAGTCGGCCACCAAGGGATAACCATCTGTGAGTCCATTTTCCAATCCGCATCCGATATCGATCCACTAGCCATCGCCAATCACGATTCCTGTACTTGCAAGGTCTGATAAATACACCCAAGTATTTAAGACCCTCCGATGCATGTCTATGATCAACCCCCAGGAAATCAGAAATAAAACAGATATCCTCCATGTTTCCAAATTCATAGATGAGAATAGATTTATGATGGTTGATGAAAATACTTGTAGCAGAGCCAAATTTAATGAACATGAAATGTACATATAACCATTTATTCCTATTCAATGTACCAAATAGCAGCAAGTCATCGACAAATAGTGAATGAGTGGTTTTGATAGTTGAAGAGAATTGAAACCCTGATATAAATCCATTTCGCTCGGCCCTGTGCATCATTCTGCTGAATCCATCCATGATTAAAATGAATAACATGGGAGATAATGCGCACCCTTGACGTAATCCTCTACCTGCCTTGAAGAAGTTTGTAGGTAGACCATTAATTAGCACATCATATCTGACCGAATAGATGCATGACATAAACCAGCGGATAACAGATATAGGAAGCCCAATTCGGAGAAGAAGGAGACGTACATACGCCCAATCAATAGAATCATAGGCCTTCATCAAATCTATTTTCATGACCAGCGCCTCAATTTTGTCACAGTGCATGGAGTGCAGTACTTCCTGCGCAACTGCTATTGCATCGTGAATAGATCTGCCTTCCAAGAAACCGTGTTGTTCCAGAGAGATATGTTGTTCAAGGGTGACCTTAAAACGAGTTGCAATTATCTTTGAGGATATTTTATAAATCAGATTACACAGTGCAATTGGCCGGAATTCCCCAAAAGATGATGGCTCAGTCGATTTTGGAACAAGAGCAATGAATGTGGAGTTGTAGCTAGCCAGCATATGACCCGTAATGCGCGTCTGCTCCACAACCTCGGTAATAAGATTGCCCATAAGATCAAAGAAAAACAAATAGAATTCAAAGGGCCAGCCGTCTAGACCCGGGCATTTTTCGGATGCAAAGGATTTAATAGTGACATGAACTTCCTCCCTCGTGATGGGTCTATTGAGAGCTTCAATAGCGTCACGATCAAACATCCTTTGAACGTGATCCAACACCCAAGTCTGGTTATCCCTATTGATCTCCGACTGTTCTTGATAAAAATGGGAAAAGTGACGATATGCCTCCGCTTGAATATCCGCATTTGAAATAGCATAAGTGCCATCCAGCTTCTTGATCCGCCATATGGCGTTACGGTTCCTTCTGTCCGTAGCCGATTTGTGAAAAAATTTAGTATTCTGGTCGCCTTCCCTTAACCATGTAATCCTGCTCTTTAATTTCCATGTAATCTCCTCCATGAGCAGAATTTCCTTTTTTCTGTTCCCCAATTCCTTTAGGAGCTTGAAAGTATCTTCGGTTGGGGGTGTAGTAGCCATGCCAAAATATATGGCACATATCTTTTGTGATATATCACTGAGTTCGGCCCTCAATGCCAGTTTTTTGGTCGTCTCCCATCTTTTTGTAGCGGCCTTGATCCTTGTCATCTTGGCATGTAAATTGTCCCATACTGTGTATGCTATATCATCAGGGTCCTCCGACCAGATGTCACGGATCATATTAACATAATCCACCTCACACAGCCATGCCCGGTTGAACTTAAACGCCACCCCTTTTTTCCCTGTTTCAAACTTCCATGAAAACGAGATTGGCATATGGTCAGATACCTCACATATGTGAATAGCCGTCCTTGGTTCCTTAAAACATTGCATGAGTTCCTCCTTTATCATCGTCCTATCAATCCTTTTGGCAATATAAGAAACACCGGCACGATTGTTGGACCACGTAGGCAATATAGGCTGTGGTCTTATGTCCATTATATGGTTATCATAAAACAGGTTGTGCAGATAGGAGGCCAGAGAGTCCAACCTGGCATGAGGACCCCAAATTTCATCAACATGAAGAGTAAAATTTGTATCTCCCATAATAATCAGATTTTGAAGAGAGAGTATTCTGGTGTCCTGCATGCGTTTCCAGAAATCAGCTCGATTTTGATATGGAGCGTATAGATTAATAATATTGAAAATACCCCCAACACCACGGATCTCCCCAGATAATAAGATGCCACCAAAAAAACTATAGGCTTTTAACCTTGCTTAGGATGGGTCCCATATGGCAATAGTGCCCCCCGAGTGACCATTAGCATCCACAGCTGAACCACACCATCCCGGTTTAATGCTAAGACATGTCGATAAGGCCTTCATCCGGTCGCATAGGGTTTCCTGACAGAGAATGATAAAAGAGTCTACAGATCTAAAGAAATCACGAAGGCAATGAATCTTGGAGGCATTGCCAAACCCCCATATGTTCCATGATAATATTTGATTCATGAGGATACCTAGCCGAACGCAGAGACGTTGTCCCTTTTCTTCTCCACTAACTGCTACATTAAGTGCAGTGGCCAAATGCTATTGATGATAATGTTGACTATGCAGAAGTATAGAGTAAACAAGTCTTCACACTACGAAACCCTTGTTTCCACGCCTACTCCTAGGGACCTGTCTAGCTAGAAATGTAAAACTGGAATCTAGAAATTTATGTATATCATTTACTGACGTGGTATATCATAACTTTTGAAATTTGATTTTTTTGTTTTCATTGTAAATTTGTTACTGTAGTTGGAAAATTTAAAAACATGAAATAAAGTGACATAATGTAGTTGCTTGTCCTCTAAGTTTTATTTTTCCTCTACTTCTATCCAAATGTTTCTGTAGGACTATTTCTATTTTTTTTACACTTATTACACCTAATTCTATGTGTATTAAGAAAACCAGATTTCAACTTACTTGGGAGGTCTATGTGCAAAAATGCTCCAAATAGTCTTAGGATATCAACTATAATGCATGATCTTCTTACTCATAAGAACTAATGTTTATGAAACGTAATTATGTTTAGTTTTTGATTGAGGTGGTGTTTGGTTTGAATTTCATTTTCATATTATCATGCTAAGCTCAGCATTTTAAGAGCATTTGTTTAAGACAAAAAATCTTATCTTAAAAGTCACTACATAGTTAACTTATATTAAAATTATTCATTGGAAATTGTCTTAAAATTAAAATTTAAAATAAAAAATAATTTAGACAAAACTATAACAGACAAAAACAATTTGAGACAAAAATATTTTCAAACAAAAACAATTTAAGACAAAATATTTTAAGATAAAACTTTATATTTTGAGACAAAAATAGTTTAAGACAAAACTTTGTATTTAAGAAAAAGGAGTTTGAGACAAAAATATTTTAATACAAAACTTTATATTTAAGACAAAAACACTTTGAGACAAAAATATTTTAATATAAAACTTTATATTTAAGACAATGGCAATTAAGACAAAACCCATTTAAGACAGTTAGCAATTAAGACAAAACCATTAGTGTTGTGGAAGTTTGCACTTAAATTCTATGAGGAGATAGTGGATAATTATATTTTTTTATTTTTGAATATATATATATATATATATATATATATATATATATATATTCAAACCACATGAAATGTAATCATGTCAATTTTATTTCTTTTATATTAGATTTTTCCTTTTCCATTAAACCACATTCTAAAAATATAATAAATAAATAGATTAAAAAAATATTATTTTTTGGTTGGCCACTCAAAGGGATTTAAGTTTGAATCTCATGTTTTTACATAATACTTCATAACAAGGTGATAATTTTCAAATGAGTTACATTCCATGAACTAAAATTGCTTATTTTTTTAAATTACTTCAACTAAAACTTTGATATAAATTTGAAAGAAATTAAATACAATATGACGATTAAAAAAAATTAAATATTTTTTCAATTTTTTTCCATATATGCATTATAAACCTTCATATTTTTTTCTTTCAAAATGAAAAATCAAAATTTTGACTCTTGCATATGTCTTATAGTCACATCTCCATTTTCTTTTCACTATTGAACAAATATATCAAAGAGATAAATAACAATAATTTAATTATTCTTTAGATAAAATTTTAGTATTTAATTTTTTTTTTATTGTAAAAAAACTTTCTACTAATATATATATATATATATACAAAATGAAATTTAATATTTTTTATATTAATTTATTATTAGGTATTAAGATGGTAAAGATTTTCCTCTATAACTAGAAAACCATGAATGCATTATTAAGAAACAAAGTAATATTAGGAATTGATGTCATTTCAAACTAGGGAAGAATGATTATATGATTTATCTTCCTCACTTAATAGAGATATATGTAAAGAAATTGTGAAGGAGGTTGAAAGAGTATCTCTAGCATAAACTTTAATTTAACCTAAACAGCCATTGTCATCATGCCCCTATAGTCACCCATATCGGAGGCTGACTTAGTGCACCGAGATGGCCCATAACTATAGGTTTGTGGTGCATCTGACTGAGTCATCTCACCGATTTTCTCAATCTGAAACTATGTGTTATATACTACACCTCACTTTTTATATTTCACGGTCATTGAAATTCATAAGTTTAACACTTATTGAAGTATGTAGATAATAATTCCATGCAATTATGCTTTAACATAACCAATATGCAAATGATATGAATGAAAGTAATCTTATAGAATCAACAACCTAACTAGCCTTACAATTGTCAAATATTCAAATGTGTTACAATCAAGTGAACTCTAGTCTCGTATAACAATTTAAATTATAAGAGCACACAATTCATACAAACCTATCACCAAATTTCCTATTTCATTTACAATCATCGATCACAACATTGCCATAGATCAAAATTGTTTCACTTGATAGAAATAGTAAGTACTCTCATGTGCTTGCAATGTATGAAGAGTTAAATTAACTGAAGGAAAGCAAGTTAAGTCTAATTAAGTCTAATATTAGAAGTCAAGTGAGTCAAAGTTAAAAAGGTAATGCCTTGTCAAGAAAAGCTAAGTGAAGGAAAAGAAAAATGTTTATTTATGTTAAAGTGAAGTTCGAAAAGTTTAGTTAAAGCATCAAGTTGTAGTTTGCATGAAGAAAAGAAAGTTAGAGTTTGCATGATTCCATATTTATAAAGTTTAGTGCTTATATACTCATGGTTGTGTCATTGTAATGTGAAGTAAGAAGAGAGAATAACAACAAATCGGTGGATGTATATGAGAGAATAATTAATGAATAGAACTTATTTATTCAAGAAGAAGTTTGTGTACTTGTTTGTCTTGTGTTTGCTTGTTTATCTTTGCATCTAAATAAAAACTGGTATCAGAGCAAGGTTTAGCAAGGTTTCAACGAACCAAACAAGTTAAGAAGGTCATGAGATACTTCGACTAAGAGCATTAACTATTGTGAGTAGTCTGCAAATCAAAGTTTGCATCCATTGGTCCATAAGTAGAAGCTAGAGCTCATTGAGAATTTGTAAACCCAACTACTAAAATATTAGGGTGGGTAGCCTATAGATCCACCACCATATCAAGAGGAAATAACCACCACCACTGACCAAATAAGGAGTCTCCATCGTAAGTTGTATCCATGAGCCTCCATAAAAATATGCATAGAAGAGCTTTGCAAACTTGTTAGTAGTTGTTAGGAGCCACTGTTAAATTGAAGGTTAAAATGTTTATTTTTAAATATAATCAAGTGTATGTGACGTTAATTTCTAAAAGGCTAACACAAAAAGGAAAGAAGGTAGAAGACAAAAGAAAGACTACAACCATGGGTTACAAAGTATGAATGAATCAAACCGAGAAAATAAATCGAGAGGAAGAGCCAAAGTATTTTGAAGATCTCATAGAGGTTCTCTCCATAGTTGAGGCATCTAAAAGACAATTAGACGAAGTAGAAAAATTCGAGGATGAATGGATCAGGATAAATCCTATAACACTTCCAAAATTTACTAGTAAAAATTTTAATTTTTGGAAACTGTCAAAATGAAAACTTTTCTTCGATGTAAAGAGTTGATTGAGTATCAGTCTAATAAGCCATATGATGAAGTATGCGATACCTTAGTATTGGATCTTATAAAGCATGCATTGGATGAGAAGTACTTGTGCAAGGTAGAAAAAGCTACATCTTCCCAGGAAGCATGGAGGACCCTGGAAGTAGAATTTGGTATAAAGGAAAGTGACATAAAGAAACACATTATGTTACAATCTGTTGAAGAATCAATAGAAAATTAACTGCAGTTCTAATATTAAATGAGAAAGACTCTAGGACCTTGGTCATGGGACACGTATTCCAAGATGAATGTTGGGTGAAAACATCCTAGTGGGTGTTCATTTCAGTTTATTAATGGTTATGGAAATTGGCAAAGGAAATGGCAAAGGCTTTGGAAAGGCATGAGGCATTTATTGGCATTTTATTTATGAAAATAATGGAAAATAGGAGAAAATAAAGGTGAAAGGTCACATGTTGCATGTGAGGAAGAAAATGAAGGAAAATAATGGAAAAATGAAGAAATTAGAGGCCTCATTGATAAAAAGGCTTATGAGGATCACTTGGTAGCTTTTGCCCAAAATATTTTCAGTTCATTTTTGGACCTCTCATACTCTTGGACACTTTGAGTTTTCTAGAGCACTCTTGGAGGAGTGTGGCATACTTGGGATTTGGATCAAGAAGGAAAAATAAAAGTAGGAAAGTGCAAGAGGACAACGAGATAAATAGATATAACAGGTTTTCTTGCAGGTACTGAGTTTCATGTATGGTTCTCTTACTAGTTCTGGCATGCATGACATATGCATGTGGTTATTTGGTTATGATTTTTCATTGGCATGGGGGATTGCATGGATTCAAAGTGGTTTTGCCTAGCCTTGCTATTTCTTAGATAGCCATGGTGTTGTGGGTTTTACTTTTTCTTTCTGGTTGGTTTTCTCGTGCCTTTGTTTGTGGGTTGAGTTATTAGTTCCTAGAAGCCTTGGTTGGACAAATGCTCTGGAAGCACTTGGTGGGTTGAGTTACTAGTCCTAGAAGCCCTGGTTGGACAAACGTGTTGGAGCCATGGAAAACATGGGTAGAGACCAATATGGTGATAATTAGTGATGTTTGACCATGAGGAGGAATTGCTGATTGAGGGTTGAGGTGGTTTGGCCTCTGGAATCCGTGGTTTGGTTTTGATTGATTTTTCCTATGAGATCCCACATTCATGCTTGGAATATGGCATCGAGGTGACTCGCTAAAAGAAATATTTGGTTCAGCTTAGCCTATGGTCGGGTGGTTCATGGAAGTCCCATACTTGGTTAGCCTATGCAATCATCAATAAGAGCTCTTTCTCCTTGGTATTTTATGGTTAAATATACTTGTTTATATGTGGCTTATATCATTGTTATATCCTTGATATTTATATTGAGTTTTATGTCAGTGATAATGTACGGCTCTTATCATTTTTGGTTAATCATTGAATGTATAACGACTATATGGCTTAACAAATGGTAATGCAGTTATTGTGATGAGGCATCAATGCTTCTTAGTGATTCTCAGATAACTGTGCGACCCTTGTGCTCAGGTCTATTGTTTTAACCTGTAGAATGCATATTTGTGACATGTTTCACGAAATGGCTGTCATGGCTAGTAGGGGTCCACTCAAGTCCTTGTTCAAGTATTTACATTTTTATCATTTTTTTGATGTTACTTTTCATTTCTGGAAGTTTCATGGAGTTCTGGACAATGGCATGAGTCCTGGCCCTGAAAAATTGGCTCAGAATTCGGAGTCCTTGGCACAAAACTACCTGGAAATGTCCCTATTCACAGGCATTCCTTGTTGTGCGACCGACTGGAGGTTCTAAGTCGCATGCATGCCAATGTCAAGGGAAGATTAAGGCTTTGATGCAGAAAAATTTCATTTTCTCTCAAGGGTTAGTCACTTGGATGGGTTGGATGGCTCCGGTCACCTAGATGGGTTGGATGGCTCCTAGGGGTTTTGTTGCAAGTGTAGAAGGTTAGGTTGGTTGTGCTATGTTGGTTCCACTTCCTTAACTGATATATAGGGAGTTGAATCATATCATAGTAACTTTTTGTCACATGTTTTCCCCAGTTGGCCAGTAACTTGGGTAGATGTGGGAGGAGGGTGTTATAGAGTAGTATCATAGCATGGTTCCGTTCTTCTTGGGTGATGTCTAGTTTCCGTTCCACTTGGATAATTTTTTTTTCGTATCTACATTTTGGTTGCATATAGGTCCTTGTACTTGTGATCTATGTGCTTGTTGTTTATGCATGGTATTGGTCATGATTGTAGTGGTTTCGTCATGTGAAAGTTGATGGTGTCGTTGTTGAATGTATTTGTTGTGTTTATGTCGGTCGTGCATCGATTATGTGTATCAGTGTTTATATGTTGTTATGCATACTTTGACTAGATGAAGGTCGTTGTGCATGAAGTCATGGTATGTGGTCAGCATAGTCATGCATTAATAAATGGATAATGGTTGAAAATATGTTTATATGCTGATATGATTATGTTTATATATGTGTGTGTGTGTGTGTTGTGCTAATATGGTCGGTTTTGCAGATGAGATATCCTCTTCGAGCTATACTAAGGTACACTAGTTTTCTTATGATTTGGTTTAACTGACATAATAGACCTTGCAGGAAGAAGAGATCAAAGATGACTAACAAGATGGTAGACTACAAAGATTCTCCCTATGAATCAAATGAGTAGCGTGGTGTTGGGAACACTTCTGACTTAGCAAACACATTGAGGAGTTTGAAGGAGGAAATAAGGATTTGCAAAGCAGATAATGACAAAATCATGTAGGCATATGAGAACTAAGTAGAAGTTAATGCAATAATTCTTCAGATTTTTTCAGAATTGCAGAGACAGGGACCACTTTGAATCAACTATGGATAGGAGGATATGACTAATGGGGCATGTGGAAGTAGACCCCATAGTGGGCACAGGTCAGATAAAGATGACATGATCAAGGATGTCAGGTTCTTGAGGGGTGATGGACACAGGTACTATTATCGTTCTGGTTCTAAAAGGTATCATGGTCATCATCGTTATAATCCTTAAAGGAGGAGTGATAGGGGATATTTTCCAGATGAGTTCAAGAAAGAAAAGCCACCTACATTCGATGGGGAAATGAATAAATCACATGATGCAAAAGCATGGTTGATTGGAATGAATAAATTCTTCAAATTGCACGATTAATTAAAGAACATGAAGGCTAGGATATCTACATTCAGTCTTAAAGCTAAAGCAGATATTTGGTGTGAAGATGTAAAGAACATTAGAGATATTTATGAGGAGTTTACTTAGAGTGAATTCGAGAGACTATTCAGGAAGCAGTATCTATCGAAGATGCACTATGATGACAAGGAAAAATAGTTTTATGAGCTAAATATGGACTCTATTATTGATGAGGAGTAAACTAGTAGATTTATGGAGTTGTTGAGATATGTGCCTTACCTCAAGGAGGAGAAGGCCAAGATTCAACGATTCATCAATGGGTTGTCGATAACATTCAAAGAAAATATTGAGTTTGATGAGCCTAGATCATTGGAGGAGGCCATCCAGAAGCTAAAGCATTGTTATGAGCAATCAAAGCGTAGATCTGAGACTAATAAGACTGGAAAGGTAATGCAACGAATAAAGGGAAATGGGATAAGAAGCGAGCAAGAACTCGAGACACAGGTAAAAAAGAGAATGCAACTCCACACAAGAAGTTCAATGCATCTAACAAAGGGTAGGGATTTTAGTTTCAGGATCAGAACAAGGGTCTAGGTTGGAAGCCTACACAATGTTGGAATTATGGAAAATATCATCACATGAGAGATTGTACACATCATCAAGGTGGTAGACCGCAGATTTACAGTGCTCAGGAAGCACAGACAGTGGGGGATGTTGGACAAAGTGTTCCTCATATCTCTGTAGCATTGGATAAACGATAGGCAGATCACAATGTGTCTATTATCAAGATGGACGGTAAGATTTATGATCAAGTTGTTTCTATTTTGATTGGCCCAGGATCTAATTACAGTTATGTTAATCCTGACCTGGTGGATAAGTGTGGTTTGAATTAATAAGTGCATGCAGAGTCTTGGTTAGTGCAGTTGGATACAGGTACAAAGAAGTGAGTTCATCATTGGCTTAGAGCTTATGCATTTGAGTTGAATGGTATGTCTACATCAACACATTTGAATTTATTTTCATTGAGTTTGTATAACATGCTTTTGGGTATGGACTGGTTGTATCTCCATAGGACCAAAGTGGACTGCTATGACAAAGCTATTGAGTGCTTGGATGACAACGGAGAACAAAGAATCTTGCAAGGTAAGAAGAAGGAAACATCAGTTAGAATGGTGACAATTATGCAAATGAAGTGTAGTCACAGGAACATGTGTGTTATTTGTAGTTCATATTTCTACTCACAAAGATAAGGACTCCATAGTTGGTAGAGCTAAATTTGCAGTTGAAGGAAATGTTGGACAAGGGATACATTAGGACAAGTGTATCACCATGGGGCACACCAGTATTGTTTGTGAAGAAGAAGGATTGTACTCTCAGGTTGTGCATTCATTACATGCAATTGAACAAGGTGACCATTAAGAATAAGTATTCGTTCTCGAGGATTGGTGATTTTTTGATCAAGTGAAGGGAACAGCAATGTTCTCGAAGATTGATCTGATATTAGGATATCATCTGAGATTAGACTATTGACTAGTAACATTTCTCCTAAGGGTTGCAGAACTACGGTTCATATATCAACTTGTATTCTATGGTTTCAAACCCTTCTTGTCTCCTTCAAGGGGGTTTCTTGAGGTCTTCAAGAATAGTTCCTTTTGCTAACCAGATGGATTGTTTTTTTCATACATGTATGGAAACGTACTTTACAAATCATGTTGTAATAGATTCATAAGATGATATTATGGGTATTGACTACACCTTATTTGGAGACATCATTTTTATTGTAGGGGTTGGTACCTTTCTATTTGATGTGGTTCGTGATGTGAAGACTACTCACCTTCTAGTAAAGATTCATACTAACTATAACAAGCCTATGGATGTTTGTTTACAAAGGGAGGCCCATCTCTGCTCATATCATTGGATTCTTTATTTGTTCATGCTAATTGTTTTACTCATATTTCCTTCTCCAAGGGGTTGAGACTATTTTATTCATTTATTTTACATGGCCTAGTGAAAGAAAAAGAATGGAGATTGTCTCCACGTCTTTTCCATTTCTCTAAGTTACAAATAAAACGAGTCCAATTCTATATGCAATAGACTAATAGCCTATTGATACACCTTTAGTGATTTATGCATAGCTCTCACCTATCACTATAGATAAATGAAATGACATCTAATAGATATAGCCTAAAAGAGTTTGATTTTATGCCCAAGACACCAGTATAATGGAGTAGTTGTGAAGGCAACGATATCCATTGGGGATTTCCATTTTTTTAGCAACATACAAGAAAAATCTTGGTGTTGGAGGAAGAGATAAAAGATCTTTGCCAAAAACACAATATCATCACTCTCCTAGTGCCATTTCTATTAACTCATTAGAATGCAGGTAATGCATAAGGATTCATCAGTATCTATGAAATTTTCTCTCTTTCCAATAACAAAATAGGTTCATCCTAATATTAATATATAAAATATGGTTCATTAATATGCATGGTTCATTTTTTTTTATGATCCTATTTCTCTAAAGGATATCTATTTTTTGAATTTTGTTTGGTATAAGATATGGTGATACCTTTAAATATGAGGTAATATTGGGTAAAATTAGAAGTGGAACAAAAAGTTGTGGTTTGAATTTCCTTTGTAGTAGTAGGCTACATGCAATTTCTATCGAAAGGTTTTGTTGTGGCCCAACATGGAATAATATTTGGATGAAAAGGTTCATTATGGGTGGTATGTTTTTTAGCTCTTCAACTCATTGGATTCTTTGTCTATTCATAGTATTTATTGTTCTCAACTTAGAATCCCTGAATCACCCTGAAAGGTCATGACAATGTAACTTTTGGAGGCATTGATGGACAACCCCCGTCCCCCCCCCAAAAAAAGTCATTAGAATAAAACTTTTAGAAGCTTTTGTTAAATGATCACCTCCAAATGTTCAATCCCCCACCTCCAAAAAAATTGCGCGAATACATATTTTAGAAATCGGGAAGATTAGTAATCAAGAAGCCCTCGAACCGATGGTCCTCGAACTTGAAAGAGAAAGGGAATATCGAACTTGCAAGAAAAGGGGAAAATATTGCAGGGATGTTATGAAGGTGAGAAAGTGACCCTAGCTGAGGCAACCCACCCATCACAGGTGAAGGTGTGGTTTTATCCTAACTCAGAATCTCTATCCCTAGCCTTGATGCTTTCAGATTCATCACCTTCTGTATTATTTGAAGTCTCCGTATTCTAAAGCAACCCAAATCCCAGCTCCCACATTAGAGGCGTGTTTTATGTGCCTCATAAATCCCTAGGTGGCCAAAAGGCAAAAAAAATTCACGGTAGTCATCGTTTTTATATCCGAAATGCCCAATCACGTTGGATCCTGCAGGGTTCTGAAGGCCTGACTGGTGCGACAGAGCTCCGCTTCAAATCAAAGTTCAAGTTTGGGTTTTAGCTGTGCATGTATCAAGGTGAGGGCTTCCAAAAGCTTTGAGGGTTTGACAAAACTTGCGATTGTGGAATTGGTACACAAATTTTCGGTGAAGATCGCGGCATCTCAACTTCTGAAGGGAAAATATGGGTCATGGCTACCAAGCTCAAGGACGAGCAAGGGACTTCCAAATTGAAGGGCGAGGGTTTTGAACCTAGGAATATAGTATGTATTAGTTTGATTAAGTGTTGTGTCATTGATTGCAATGTTTTTGTTTAGTCAATTCAGCTTTCGCTTCAACATATGTTGTTGGGGCAGGACAACAAGATCAGGGTTTAACCGCTTCAACATATGTTGTTGGGGCAGGACAATGGGGTCAGGTTTTGTCCAGCTTCTATTGCTTGTCTGGCATCACCAAAAACCTACATTGGGGCAGGACAATGGGGTCAGGGTTTGGTCATATTCTGTTGCTTGTCTAGCATCTCCAAAAAGCCTTAAAGATTTCTTGGTAGTATTTATATGCTCGACCATCTTCTATTGCTTGTTTGGCATCTCCAAAAGCCTTGGGATCCATTCCAATTACTAAATTGGCTGGGGTTTAACCACCATGAGCTATAGTAATGTAAGAGATTTGTGGCTAGGGTTTCACTACCGCCTCTGTGGATTCCTTAATCGGGCCATATCCTTGTCCAATCCCACCATGTTGTTGTCCATCTAACATCTCTAGGATGAGATTTTTATAATTCTAGGACGAGAGTTTTATAACTCTAGGATGAGAGTTTTATAAAGTTTAGGATGAGAGTTTTATAACTCTAGGATGAAAGTTTTATAAACTTTAGGATGAGATTTTACCCGAGATTTTATGTCAATAAAACTCTCAGACGAGAAAATGCTTAACTCTTGTCTGAGAGTATTTTAACTCCGGTCAAGCCCAATCAAACTCTCAGGCGAAACATTAAAAATATCTCGGACGAGAGTTTTAAAAACTCTCGGTCGAGAAGTTGAGTGACTATTTTCTCGGATGAGAAATTAAAAATTTCACCCAAATTTTAGCCATCCGCCAAAAGTGTTTCCCAACTTCGGGATTTCACCCGTAGGTCATCTTCGACCACCACTTCCCTCCCCAAATTTTCCTCTAGTTTTGATGTTGATTCTCCTGTCCACATCTTGCTTTTATCATGTAAGCTTCCTTGACTGTAAATAATCCTTTCGTAGCATAGCCCCATATCAATATGTCTGACCCTTCCTCGAAGGTGATACTTCTTGATTCTAGCTCCTTCAAATGTATCCATTGATCTGAATTCATCGCATTTGCCCAATCTGTCATGTTTTCCATCTTCTCCATCCACCGTTAATGGTCTCTTCCCTCCAGTATTGGTTTATCATTTTAAAATTGGTGTTCATAGCATAAGTGAACCATTCACTCAACTCTTGTCTAGGGAATAATTTTCCCCTCTGTTGCTAGGATTCATTCCAAAAGAGAGTTGTTTTTCCATTCATTATTTCCCAGAATAAATGTTACAAAATAAGATCTCTATTTTGGGCTGCTAGATTCCAGATGGTCGATCCTTTAGGGGGGTCCCGATATCTTAAAATATCCTCTGTACGGCTGGGCATGCCTTATTTCCTCGTCCATATATACTTGCACCTCTATTTTTCCATCCTCACTAATACCCATTTTCATTACCAACTTATTGTGATGAGAATCCCCTTCATACTATTCATCCACCACTTCTTAATTATTGCATTTTGATTAAAATCCTATTTTCCTCTCTTTAATACATGTGCTTCCTCCATGGCACCCTATTCCCTTACTTATTCAATATCATTCAATCCATTCTAAGTCACCTCCAAGCATTGGTGCTTACACTTCCATGGTTGGAGAACCAAAAAAAAAAAAAAGTTGCATTTATGGGTTACACAGAAACTCCCTACAACTATCATGTGTACTTTCCATCCCTCATAATGATAGTTGTATGAAGGGATGGAAATTTTAATGAGGAGAACGCGACGTGGTGCTCTCTTGAGAGGGATCTTTAGATCCCACCAGAAGAGTAGCTTTTAGCTCCAAAGGAGGAGCCTCATGAAGAGTTGGAGCAACAAATATATTGAGAAGCAGAGAGTGGAGACATTCACTCAAGAAAAACCATCCAAAGAAGGTAGAAAAATAACCAGGGAAGCTGATATACCTGTGCAGGATGTGATGGAGAATGTGGGAGCTCCTTCAAATTTGCGCAGGTAGAGAGTGGAGAAATTCACTCAAGAAAAACCATCCAAAGAAGGTAGAAAAAGAACCAGGGAAGCTAATATACTTGTGCAGGATGCGAGGGAGAATGTGGGAGCTCCTTCAAATTTGTGCAGGAAAATGAGGTCACTTGAGAGGTACACTGGGTACATGGCTCTTATGACTGAGCGTATAGAGACTAAGCCATCCTATTTCGATGAAGAAATAGAGAAACCTATATGGGTTGATGCAATGGTGGAGGAATACAAATCCACTGTAAAGAACAACGTTTTGGAATTGGTCCCAAGACCATCATATAAATCAAGAGTGGGTTCGAGATGGATCTTCAAGGTGAAGCTAGTAGCAAACAGAAGCATAGAGAAGTATAAGGCCATATTTTTTGCCAAGGGGTACTCTCTAGTTGAGGATATTGACTATGAGGAGACCTTTTATCATATAGCAAGGTACTCATCCATGAGATCAATTCTTGCTCTGGCTACACAGATGGGGTGGAACATCCACATGATGGATGTAAAAACAACATTTCTCAATGGGGTTATTGAGGAGGAGGTGTACATCGAGCAACCAAAAGTTCTTGAGACATTTGATCGGGAGTCTCATGTGTGTAGACTCAAACAAGCATTGTACAATCTCAAACAAGTACCTCGTGCTTGGTACACCAAGATCGATAATTATATCACTGGTTTGGGCTTCACCATAAGTGAAGCAGATGCAAACCTCGATCACATCTTGGTAGAAGGTAAATACCTTATTATTGCCTTATATGTTGATGATTTGATTTTAACTAGTGATTAGTAGTTGATGAGATTTTGATTAAAATTTCATGAGTAGTTGTAAATCTCCACCATAATTTCTACAAGGATGGTGGAGGAAAATTACAGAATATCCATTAGCAGATAATATGCCCACTTCAAAATATCTACGAAAAATTTTTCGAGAAGAAAAAACTGAGGATAAAGGATTGGATTATGGAAGCATTAGTCACAAAATTCACAAGGGTAGTAATTTTAGCTGGAGGCGTGGTGGTAGATGGATTAAAGGTAGCCTTCGTTGGTGTAGTTGCTAGTGTTGTTGGGTGTAATATGTCTATGCATAATTATCTAAGCTAGATTCAGTTTTATGTTGCTTCTGGATGATCTTAGGTATCTCTACCAGTTTTTTGTTTCAAGGTACACTAATAACAATTTGTTTTCCATTCTAGCTATTGGTTTACTCTATGGTCTATCTAAGATGCACTGGCTAGTTGTTTATGTGGTCTTTATTCTGAACCTTTTCTCCTGTGGATCTTCCTCCTCCTTCTCTGGTTTGGGATTGGTCGATCAGGGGATTTCCGAGGATCTTAGCTACTACCTGTTGGTCTTCTTTGTGGTCTATTTGAGATGCACTAGCTGGTTGTTTTATGTGGTATTTATTTCGAACCTTTTATGCTGTGGATCTTCATGCTCCTCTTTGGTTTGGGATTAGTTGATTAGGTGATTTCTGAGGATCTTTACTGCTATGTAAGTGCATTCATTTTGGTTGGTGGATTTGGAAACATATTTTAATTTTGAATTTGATCACAAAGGAGTCCCTTGGGGTCATTAATTGGTCTAGGGGGGATATTTATTTTCCAAGTTGTTCATTAATTATATGAGGGACAATCCATTAATGGTTTGCGTTGTCATTGAAGATCTTTGTCGATTGTGTGCTTGATGAGATTTTCTGAAGGATATTGGTCGACGATGATTCGACAATCTATTGTATTTGAAGGGGTGTCATAGTGGATTGAATTGGTGACGATCTACATCGCGTGGGGTCTATAATTTATAAGTGACATTAATTTTCCTTGTTTACATATTTTATTGAGGTTTTTTTCAGACACTACTACATAAGGTGTTTTTTGGTAGTGTTATCTACTTTGGTGAACATATAGGCAGGATTGCAGAGTGCCAACGATGTTAGTTGTACAACTGAAATTTGCATCTATTTATTATGATGTCACTTGATATAAGGAAATTGGGGCAGTGACATGCCATTACTCGATGCATTGGTACATAAAATGGTTGGGGAGTGGGTGTTACAAATTGCTCCATTATATTTATCATATATATATTATATATTATTAATATTTATCTATTACTTAGTAAATGAACTATTGTTTATTTCATTTTTCAAAGAATATTTTCCCTCACTCATGAATGTATTAAAAGTTCTAAGGGAGGTTGGTACATTTTCAATCCCCATAGGTTTACCTTTCTTTGTCTTCAAATGGAGCACAATAATAACTAGAAACTAAAATACCAACTAGTAACCCTAAAATAATTAATAAGATTTTGTATTGAGAGCTCTATGAACTCTTTTACAAGAGCATTTACCAATTGAATTAATCCTTATTTCCTCTAGCTCTTAACTAAACCTTTGACACTTTATTATTAAAAACATTGAAATAAAAAGCATGTATAATTAGTGGATGATATATTCCAATTTATCAAATAAGTTAACAATCACAATATCAATTAGTTAATAAGGGGAAATTTTATCAATGACACGAGGACAAATATTATTGAAGTAGCTTAGTTCTATGGTGTGCATGGAAATTATTTTATACCTCAATGCATTTTGTTTTTCCATTTTTTCCAATAGGTTCCTTTCTTTAGAAACATATCAAACACTAAGTTTTACTAATGACTTATAAATATTTAAATCTCCGTAGTGGAATGATATTTGTTCATATTGGAATTTCAATCCACTAGTTCTACCTATTAGGATTAGTAAAGACACTTCAATAAATTTAATATATCAATTCAAATTACACAAGTGACACCATATAAAGAGAAAAAATTAAATTGAGGTTGGCTATTATCATATTCACATTGAAATTATACATTTATTTTTTGGTTAAGTCGGGCTAATCTAGAGAAATAAATCTACTTTCATTACGAAAAAGGGGCAAACCAGAAGTTTTTTTTTTTGCAAGTAAATTCCAAATACATTATCATGTTAGATTAGTGGTTTTCATTTATTAATATGAGTATGCAATTGAGTAATGGAAATAGAATCCAAATGAGAGACCATGAAATTAACAAACCTTGGATTTGGTGTGAGATCTCTGCCTTCTACCCTCATTTTCTTAGGATTTTCTCCTATGATATGATGAAACATGCATCCCAACATAGACTAAACTAAATTAACACCCAATTTTGTAATAGTGTAGATATTAAATCTTGTACCAAATGGAAGTAGTCCATAGTCATGGGCATCCATATTGACATTTTCTTCAATAAATATTTTAGGCCTAAAGGTAAATGGGCTCTTCCATATAGTTAGGTCTTTAAAAATGACCTACATATTTACATGTATAATAGATCCTTTACATATATATTATGGCAACCAATTGTCAATATTTTATGTTCTTCTATGCAAAATCATTAAAGAAGTGGGTGAACATGCAAATGGAAATTTTTGTGATATATTACAAGAACTATGAAAAGGACCTTTTTTGTGATATATTGCATGAACTATAGATGATGAAAATCAATGTCACTCATCACTTTATCTAGTTTGTCTTGTGCTTAAAATATAAACTTACCATTCCATAAGTGAAAATATAAATAAAATCTCGACAGAAAAACCATTAATGAAAATGATCCCAAATAATAAGCACACCACCATTTGTCAAAAATATCTTCATCCCAACATGATCTCTCAATATTACATATATTTCCTTTATTGGTGATTATGGATCTGATGTCACCCTAAAATTTAATGATAAAAATAAGAAAGAAAAACATCCTCCTAACCATATTTTAAATCCTTACACATAAATCTTAATTTTAAATATGCATTAACCTTTATCATAGTAATAAATATAAAAAATAATATTAAATATGCATTAACCTTTGTCATAGTAATAAATATAAAAAATGCAACATGAAAAAATCTAATTCGTTGCAACTCTAACCACCTTTATATATTTTGCATGAAATAAAGTTGTTTTGTTTCAAACTATTTTTCAAGTGGTTTACATGTATTTTATTATAGTTGTTCAATAATTTGTACAATACACTCAAGTTTTCATATCCCTTTGGAAAAATGCTACTCACTCAATTGATCTGACGGGAGCCCCAAAACTGGTTGCTACTCGCTCAATTGACTCGGCGGGAGCCCGAAAACTCTTTGCAGGGAAAAAATGGAGAGCAATAAACTAGTTGCTGGGGAAAACTGGAGAGTGATATTGCCATAAGCCACATGTGGAGGTTGCCATAAGCCATTGTATGGCGAAAGCCCATAATCAAAGGGGGAAATTGGAGAGCATCGTGGAGATTGCCATGGCGAGAGCCCTTCGCCATAATCAAAGGGAGAAACTAGAGCATTGTGGAGATTGCCATGGCAGGAGCCCATAACCAAAGGGGAAAACAGGAGAGTAGCATTGAGATTTCCATAAGCCATGTAGTAACTGTTTTTCGGCAGGAGCCCATAAGCAAAGGAGAAAACTGGAGAGTAGGGTGGAGATTTCCATAAGCCACAGTAACTTTTATCCCGAGCAGCATCGAGATTTCCAGGAGCCACAGTAATTGTTGTCCCTCTTCATCTTGACATAGTTAGTGCGACAATAGTATTTTCTCTCATTTTCTCTCAGCATCCATGATGTGCAGAGTCTGGAACGAAGTGCTCACGCAAAAAAATCCAAAGCTCAGGTCCAATTCTCTCCTCCTTTCTCTCCTTTCTCACTTTTCAAACACGTCAAACACTTAAATATTTCTAAATGTATGAATCAGTTGTAGGACCGAGATCTCCAGTGCCTCCAAATCCCTTAGAAACCTAGTTAAGGAACCCTGACCAACCATAGGAATAAATTTCAAATCTAGGGTTTGTAGGGTTTTTTAATAAATGTACTTTTTTGGAGGATGTTGCGACTTCCATGCCCAATTTGTAGGATTTAGGTATTAAGGCCTTGAATAGGGTTTGTAAAAGCTTAGCCCAATTCATAGCAGGAAAATCCCTAATTTTTCCTACTGGTTCTCCTTCTCAGACCTTGACTACACTCTGTAGTCTTGTACGCACTCTATAGTCTTGTACACAGCTCCTCAATAGTTTTCCACATGGGATATATTCAAAGTCTGCAATCCTCTGCTGCCCCAGAGGCTCTCTAATTTCAGGATATTTTTCAGCTGCTCTAGAGGCTCTCTAAGTTTAGGAAAGTTTTTCAACTCCGTCATCTTCAGTTGGTCCAGCAAGTTCCTTATCAGCTTTAGGTGTTGTGCAAACTGACGGTAGTTCTTTTTATGCATCCACGCAGTGTTGGCCACTTTGACAATCAAAGTGATCAGTTTCACGACGTCAAGTCCCGTCAACTGCGCCACGTTTGTGAGCTCCACCACATTCTGTGATTGTAGTAACGCCCTTATGATGGTGATGAAGAAATCCTCCCAACAAGATATACACACTAAGTATATATCACTTTCATAAAAGAGATATACATAGTAAAGTTACATACATTGCACTTTGATGTTTTAGGTATGGTCTAGTTTATAGGTATAACAATTGACTTTTTATTTTTTATTTTTTATAATATTGGTATAAATACTACGATTCCCATGAACAAAATTTACTCTCTGGCTCCATTATGCTCAACCACTTGTGGAGAAAAAGAAGGAAAGAAGAGTTTGGCAGTCCTCATGTTACCAGATTTGGCATAGATCTATTCTATTATAATATTTTAGCGGTTCTATACATTAATAATGATTTTTCTGCTAAATTATACAATTTTAAATGTTTCATTATAATGACTCTGAGCAGAAACAAGATGTTTCTCATGATATGCAAAGTTCGGTTAACAGGTATTTTTTTAATGTTTGTCTGTTATTTTGAGGATTAGTAGATAATTATGTTTGAGAGATTGTGTTACATATAAACATATTATAGTGAAAAATGGTTTTACATACTAACAAAATCACATCACATTACTAATCAACAATTAATGATGAGAAGTGATTTTTTTTAGTAAATATAATTATTTCATAAACATAATATTCCGAGTCATATATATAATATATTGATGAAATTAAAAATTAATCAACCATAATTACCCAACAATTTTTCAGTTTCAGATTTCTGCCCTTAACATCCACTCATTATATAACCAAGTATCTTAAAAGATAAATTTAAAATGTAACTTATTAACCCTTCATTAAACATATTGGGCTTGTAAAACATTGTGCCACTCGCATTTTCCTCTGTTATCTACCACAGTGGTATAAAAAGATAAAAATTAACATTTTATTCTCCCAAAATGTTACATTTTTGCTGGGTTGGGTTATCTGCTCGTCTTTTTGTTTAGATCATAGTAGCTTCTAGCCTTCTACTAAGTAAAAAGGGGGAACATGCTGTGTGTGTCAATATAGCAACAACACAATATTGATCCAAATACGAAAACTATAATGAATATAGTCAAGATAAAACTTTTCTGCTCAATTTTTGTTATGTCTGCAGTCAAAGCCATGATGGCCAATCAATTGAAATATTTATTTATTTTTTATGGAGAGATGGCCAATCAATTGAAATGTATATGATGCATACAAGTTATGGTCATGATAGTATATATGTAAGTAAAGTCTATTTAATCTAGATGTGTGCCATCTATTATGGGGGCATGACATACAGTATTCTGTAGTCCATTTGTTTCAATAAGAATTTAAAAGCACGCAGGATTGGAAAATTACAAGGGTATTAATATCTAGGAGCTAATTTCTTTGAAGATAAAACTCATCACTATTCCTACTTTACAGCATATTCTCTATCTTTGCTCTGGGTGTTTTTAGTTATTAAAATTTAAATGTTCAATTTTTCTTTTTTTGTTAAAAAATTCCCCTAGCTGGTTTCAGTTGCTCTCCTATTTCGTTGGGTATTGCATTTTCTGTTTCAAAAGGCTATTGATTAAGGCCTCTGTTTACATTATATTTGGAAGTAATGTGGTGAGGCTCATTTAAGTACTGTGTCAGAAAGGACTGCCTAACTCATGCCATGTTTTGGATGTTATTCTTTTTCTTGTAAATGAATGTAATATAATCCAACTTCCCATATTATTTTGTCTCCAAGAATCAAGATTTTGTAGATATTTCAACCTGTGCTGTTGCAGATAACTTAGTGCAAGGTGCATAGTATTTAGAGTAATGAAAATTTGAACTGAGGAACTTTTGTTTTTGAAAGCCATGCAGAGCCCCTAATCTAGGTGCTTTTCACTTATTTATTTTTGGTCCTTCAATTCAAAAATAATTTCAATTATAACATGGTTTTAAGTAAAGAGTTTGATAAATTTATTTGCCTTGTGAAGAACACCCCACAGGGATGTACTGTAATGAGCACGATGTTTCTTATTTTTAATAAAGGTTTTGGTTGGGCCTGGATCCTTTCTACCGTCTATCAAATTTATTTGTACAATGATACATATTTGATACTGTTGAGTTCTTGGAACATCCTAAGTATCTTATCATTCTTTTGTCATTGCACATCTCCCTATATGGAATTTCATTCAAGATTAATACTTATCCCCCCTCCGATTCTTGTGATGAAGGAATATGAAATGCATTGATCTAATGCAATGCAACTATAGTCCATAAAACTAAAATTGCATATAATTAAATTGTATGTCGGAATCAGCACACATAATCATCCTTTCATTACATATTGATTAGTCAATAAGTAGCACATGAAGCTAATTAAACCATTCTTGCCTTAAAAGGATTCCTTAAATATCTTGGCTCTGTTGTTTTAGTATTGTCCCTGTATCTTCATATACTTTGTCTACAGTAAATACTCATTTTCCATTGAATGTCTAAGATTCTATATTTCCTTGGTTTATCCTCCATAAATGGTAAATATTTCTAGTGTGTATGGGCTTTCTTTAAAAATCTAGGAAAACATTAATCCTAACAGTTCTCCACATTTGTGGATGGCATTCCTGGTAACCCATCAGCGTAGACTAGTGCTTCTAACCATAGGGGATTTGAACCAGGCACCTGCTGGCTTGTAACTAGCCAAATTCCCAACAACATTCACAACAGCAGGTTCAGCTGACCCCTTGGGCTTGTATGGACTAATACATGTGCAAATATTAGATTGGAAGGGTCATATGTAGATGATGATTTTTTATAGTGATTGCCATTCTATTAAATGTTGTGGTGTATAACTTTAGCTTTCTAATCTTGGTACAGTTCAAATAAGGAAAAGACCAAAAAAGGAACAGGTGGTGGCTTCACCAAGTTATGTGGTCTTTCTCCAGAGCTACAGTCAGTCCTTGGGGTATCTTAGTTATCTAGAACCCAAGTTAGTAGTGCTTTTTCCAACTTTACTATTGCTTAATTTCCACATAAAAGTATCAGTTTTTCAAGAAATGCTTGATTGTATTAGTTGACTTCTGTTGTTTTGGTTTGGATGAATCATGTGGCTAGGTTGAAAAAAATTTGGGTTTACATTAGGGAAAATGATTTGCAAGATCCAAAAAACAGACGAAAAATCCTGTGTGATGAAAAATTACACTTGGTGTTCAGAAAAGATTTAGTTGACATGTTTGAGATGAATAATGTACTTTCAAATCATATTTTGAGACTAGATAATGGAAAGACTGAATCTAAACTGAGATAAATTGCACTCTTTAATGATGGAAAATAAAAATAATTCTTGAAGGCAACTTCTAATGAAAAAAAGCTAAATTTGGTGTTCTCTAAGGTTGGAACATGCATAAGCCCTCTACCTCTGTATATATATTTGCTGCACCTCTCCAACAAGCTCT